>CAUYON010084724.1:0-23080 GCA_963573935.1 Arctocebus calabarensis
AAATTGTGGTACATGTATACCATGGAATATTATGCAGTCTTAAAGAAAGATGGAGACTTTACCTCTTTCATGTTTACATGGATGGAGCTGGAACATATTCTTCTTAGCAAAATATCTCAAGAATGGAAGAAAAAGTATCCAATGTACTCAGCCCTACTATGAAGCTCATTTATAGCTTTCATATGAAGGCTATAACCCAACTATAGCACAATATGGGGATAGGGATAAGGGAGGGAAGGGGAGGAAAGAAGTGAGGTTGGGGTGGAGGGAGGGTAATTGGTAGGGCCACACCTTCTGTGCATCTTAGAAGGGTACAGGTGAACCTTACTAATGCAAAATACAAATGTCTTCATACAATAACTACGAAAATGCTATGAAGGCTATGTAAATCAGTTTGATGAAAATAGCTTAGATTGTATATGAAACCAGCACATTTTACCCCTTGATTGTACTAATGTACACAGCTATGATTTAATAATAAAAATAATAAAAAAAAAGAATGGAAAAGCAAAAGAATTCCCTTTAATATTTCTTGTAAGACAGATCTAATGTTCAATTGATGAACTCTCTCAATTTTTGTTTGTCTGAGAAAGTCTCTATCTTCTTAATTTCTGAAGGACAGATTTTTTAGGGATAGTATTCTTGAATGGCAGGGCTTTTCTTTTTTATTCAGCAGTTTGAATATATCATTCTAGGATTCTGTTATACTGCAATTTATACAGAAATTTCCATATATGCTATTTGCTTCTTTTCTCTTGCTGCTTTCAGGACCTTCTCTTTGTTTTTTGCCATGTTTTGATTATAACATGTTTTGAGGGTAGTCTTATTTGAATTAAATGTGACTGAAGACCTTTGACATTCCTGTACCTGGATATTCATATCTTCTCTATGTTTGGAAAGATTTCTGCTATTATTTTTTCAAATAATTTTCAAGTGCAAGTGACATTATTCCTCTGGCTGAATGACATGTCACAGTAGTTAAGATTTTTCCCCAGTGTGAGATTTTTGAAGCTGACCAAAGTGTGCCCATATGTGAAAGATCTTCCCACATTATTCACATGCACAGGGATCTCCACTATGAACCCTTCAGTGAGTGGTTGATGGACATACCGACAGATACTTGAGATCACAAGAAATGGGAAGCCACAAAGGTGACAGTGGGTGGGTAAATGGGTAGGAGGGAACAGGCCTGGAAGTGTAAATTTTGAAATCATGGAGATATATGAGGTCACCAGGCAGACTGTGTTATGAGATACAGGTTTTCTCTTCTTTGTAGAGCTGGGAATAGTGCCAAGTTTAAAGGACAGGTAGAAGAGGTGGCAATGAGGACTTGAAGGAGCTCTAAGAAAGGTAGGAAAATATTTGGTAAATAATTAACAGTAGCTGAAGAGACAGAACGTTTCATTAAAGAATGACGGGCAACAAGACCAAGGGTTGTTAGGGTATTCAGAGAGTATATTAATAGGAAAATACGTAAGTGCCTCATTATATATTTCAGTAGCAGAAAGCTAGAAGTTAGAGTGGTTTGGGAGTGAGTTTGGGGGAGGGAGTGGAAACAGAACACGTGAAAGTGCTTTCAGGAAGTTTGGGTAGGAAGGAGAGCTAAGTTTCAAGGCAGCAGGACAATATAGAATAAAAGTGCCTTGTGTTTTTAATACAGGAAATGTTTAACTGTAGTTCTGAAGACATTAAAGGAGAAGAAGCTGAAGATAAAGGAAAGAGAAGAGGGAAACTGCCAGAAGAACTGGTGTGATATGGGAGGGGTTTCCATCTGGTGGCTTCTATTTTTGCTCTGAACTGGGAGTTGAGTTAATCTGCTGAGAGAGGGATTGGATTTCTCAGTCAAAGGACTGAGAAAAAGGGGAGTAGATTTAAAACATTTGTGGAAAATAAAAGAGTAGATAAGGAAATACTGGATTTCTAAGCAGGAGGTGAATCCATCTGATTACAGGTTGGCATGGCGTGATGTTTGCCTCTTCTTTTGGCCAAGTAATCACAGAAGCTGCTGTGACTCAAATGAAGGAGATGTGGACTTCTCTTGTTGGGGGGAGAATCAAACAAATGTGCTGCCAGTTTTAACTCCCTTGACCAGGAAAGGCCGAAGAAGGCTGATAGAAGGGAGATAAAACTGAGCCGAAGGATTAGAAATTGGAGTGTAAAACATGGTGTCCCAACTGGATTCCCTTGGTTAGGATGCCTTTTGTACTCTTTGCAATGCAATCTGTTTTATTTATTTATTTATTACTTTTATTTTTGAGACAGAGTCTCACTCTGTCATGCTGGGGAGAGTGCCGTGGTGTCATAGCTCACTGCAACCTCAAACTCTTGGGCTCAAGAGATCCTCTGTCTCAGCTTCCCTAGTAGGGATGACAGGCACCTGGCCCAGTACCCACTAGTTTTTTTTTTTCCCTAGTTTTAATGCAGACAGGGTGTCACTCTTGCTCAGGCTGGTCTCAAACTCCAGAGCTCAAGCAATTTACCCACCTCAACCTCCCAGATTGCTAGAATTCTAGGTGTCTGCTCCCTGTTTATGCTCTAAAAAGTGGTGTTGGGAGAAAGAACACCACGTGGAAGAATAAAGAATGCAGAAGATTGAGAACCACGACTCCAGAGAAGCAGAGAATCCCTAAAGGAGGATCCGATTTCAGACAGGAGAGGGCATGTGGGAGACTGCTGCTTGAAGGGGCTGAGGATGGTCCTGTACTTATTGATTCTTAAATGGGGGATCTGGAGGACAGAAAGGCAAATTTTGTGGGGGAAGGACAGGATGATATTGGGTGGCTGGAGAACAGAGGGCTATGGGAAAGGGTGTGAGTGACAGAGTGGATAGCTGAAAGAAGGATACCTGGTTTAAACTGAAAGCTCACTTACCCCAAAAGAAGCCCCTAGACCAGCGGTTCTCTACCTGTGGGTCACGACCCACAGGAACTGTATTAAAGGTTTGTGGCATTGGGAAGCTTGAAAACCACTGCTCTAGGGAACGTGAATGAAGAGGAACTTAGACTTTTTCAGAGACTGTTAGGTCCCTGGTGGAGTCAGTGGTGTCTGGATCAAGTCTCTACACTTCTAGAAAGTGCTGGCTAACAGCGGGTGTTGATGTCCTGTGATGCTCGTGGGTGCCTGTGTGTTCATGCTCATGAGTGCTTGTGTGTCCTCCTGGGCAGGGTCTGGACGACAAGCTCAGAGTCTTGTAGGACATTTTGACTCTCTGAGGTCTTGAAGGCACCCTGTTCAGTGACCCTGCCATGGTGGTCACTAATCATGAGCAGTCCCCTGTCAGCCACAGGAGGCAGAAGTATCCAGAGAATGTGCAGTATGGGGATGTCGACTTTAAGGGAAAATGCAAGACATGATTCTAACATTCTCATCAGCCGGAGAGCGTGGAGCTCTCTTTTTGAGAACTGAACTCCGGGAAGTTTAGACTCCCATCTTTAGCTCATAACAGACACTTATATATTCTATACTCCAGTTAAGTAAGTTTGTTCTGCCCTCCCCTGGTTTGCGAATGATTTAAAACTATAAGCCGATGTTTCCCTGACCTGCATTCCCTTGTCCCCAGCTGTCTGACACGGTGCAACCAACAGACACTTTGGGTTCTTCCTATTATGAGAAGTTTAATAACATCTAAGAAGGAAGCTCTTTCCTAACCCAGCAATTTAAGCAGATGAAGATTATACATTAGGTTGTGAGATTTTTGAGTGCTACATAGGCAGAGAATAGTTTTATGGGATCAATTTCTAGCTATTCAAATCCATATAAAGTTTCTTCCAGAAAATCAATTTGCCTGAGAACAAGACTACCTTTAAACTTGTCCTATTATCTATTTTACAGAAAAAAATATATACATCTCTCCTCTATTGCAAATCTTAAAATGGTGCATTGCCTAGAGTAATAAAAAAACTTCTAGTACAAGCCAAACAGAAAATCAAAACAAAAAAGTGGATTTGAGGCACTTTCCTTTATAGGTTAATCAGGACTTCCTGTCTTTTTTTTTTTTATCTTATGCTTGTATCTGTTAAAACTGAAGACTGGCATTAGAAACATTGGTTGTTTGGCCAGTCTAGGAATATCCCAAATTCTTACTGCCCAAGTATTATTAAGTTAGTGACACTGATTATTTTAAATGCAACTGGAATATTTTCCAAAACAATTAATTTTTTCAGATAACATTGAATAAAGCCAAAGACATAAAAGTTTTATGTGATTTCTTTCAGACTTAGTGTACTTTAATAAAGTAATTAAGATCTATTTATCAAAATAAAAATGTTTAATCCTATTACAGTGAAGCTTCATATTTCATTTTCAAATAGTGTACAATATTTTTACTTTCTATTATTGAAAAATAATCTTATTTAAACCAATAACAAGAAGTTTTACATGTCAGCTTATGAATATATAAAGATGAATATATAAATTTCACATGTATTTTATTAGCTACTTAAAAAATGTTTATAGAGTAGTTTTTATATGTCATAATTTTCTTTATTTCTTAAAAGTTTAGACCCATGAGTTCCTAAGTGGAGGGAGATTCCCAGTTGTTCTTTTTTATTCCCCCTGAGTATCTGTGTTCTACTAAGTATAGGTACATGTAGACCGTGGTCATTTTCTGTTTTCTTCTGGGTTTGTGCCTCGGGTAATTTCCTTTAGCAGTGGAAATTAAGTTTTAACATTTCTTGATGCAGAGTTGTTAACAAGGTAGTGGTTTATAGTGTCCTATTCTAAGCCCTTTGCATTTACCCTAGAGAAGAAATTCTACATGACAGTATAAAGTAGTATCCTCCATTCTTGTTTGGTTTTACTGGCAATGAAGAGAGGAACAGGTCAGAAGACGACATGCTGGCTCAATGTGATGATTCTTAACTCCACGAATTGCCCATGTAGTGAGGAAGAGGTGTAATTAACCAGCACAGGTGTACCCACAATCCTGCTTGTATCTCTTAATTCCAAGAGGCAAAATTGATTTGTATCAATTCCAAATATGATATTATTTATGCAGTTAATCTTTGGAAGAAGACTTTGATTCATAAGTCTTTGTTGCAAATTGGAATAAATTAATTTGTGCTAGTTCTCCTCTCAAGATTAACTAGGAGGAATTTATGCATACTAATTTTTGGACAGTACAACTCCACTAAATTTGGGTGTGCATTAATGAAAGAATAATAATAATCAGCAGGGCTAGACTACACCTTAACTTTTCAAGGGCTATGTAAGAGCAAGCACAGTGTACACAAGATCAGAGTAGAACCCTTTTGAGAGCATTTTCCTGTATAAATTTTCATGTGCATATAGTAGTAATAAAAAGCAATTTCTATTTGTTCCTTAAAGTCCCTGATGAACTTTATTTGTAGGCATTTTGATTTTTCTCATATGCACTCAAATTCCTAGTCCCGTGTGGCCTAGTAGCCTTAGTTTCTAAGCAAAAAGAAAACAAAATGGACAAATAAAATATTTTGTGTTCTAAAATTAAGACTTTCACAATTTTCTCCTAGTTAAATATAAAATAAAATTGAAATATTAATGAGTGAGGATGCCAGCAACCTATAATGTTTAATATCTTGACACTGACTCTACAGGGGAAAAATCATATAGTGATTAAAAGCAAAGACCTTGGAGATTAGACTGTGGAGATCCAAATCCTTGTTCTACTACTTATCTGTTGAAGACTTGTAAAAATGCTGACAAGATTTACAAAAACATTGTATATGGCACAAAATACTATGCCTTCTTTTCTTTCTGCTCCTATGTTCTTTTTTTCCTTCAAACATTTACACTTGGCATGGCTGATTTTGTGCTCATCTAGCAGCAGCCACAGCTTACCCGGAAACTTTATTCTTTTCCATTTCTGCTGTTTCCCTCCCCTAATTTCAAGGTAGACTTTTCCCCTGGTGATCCCATAATCTTTTCACACAGCCATCTGAGGTTCCACAATTTTATCAGAGTACAGGTATATGTTCGAGCCTCAACAATTGAAAGTGTTTTAATTATTTTCTTAGGCAGCTTCTTTATTCCCCTATTAAGCCAACTAATGTCAATAAATCAAGGAAGAGGAAGAGGTAACGGGGCAAAAGGAGTAGAAAGAACCATTTGCAGGCTCCCAGCCATAAGTCTGGTTTATACACAGGAAACAGAACAGAACAAATAGCCCAAAGAAAGAGCAGTAGTTGTTCTTGTTATTATGAGGTTATTAGAGATTAGGTATTTTTATATTTCACGAGCTTTTTCAAGTGGTCTATAGCTGAATTGTTATTTGCTTTTTAGCAAGGTTTGAAATGATTAGCATTCCCACGTCCTCCTCTAATTTCTGGCTGCCTTCTAGGGTTCCCTTTCACTTTCATTCATCTTGGTCATTTTTGACAAGAATTAAGCAGATCAAAACTGTTTCACAAGAAGGGAAAAGCACGTATCTTAATGTACTCAGTGCTATTGTAAAATCAATAGAAAAAAAAAAAACGACGTGCCCAGACAAGAGAAAAACACGAGAATATTCAAGTGAGGGATTGGGAAGGGGACAGGGTGGGAGTAAGGAGGATTGGTGAGCTCTCAACGCAATCCACACCCCCTGGATGAAGGGCTCAACTACATTTGAATTTCACCTTTGAAACACTAGCAATGTACCCTAATCATTTGATTCTACCCTCATATTAATCTGAAATTTAAAAAAAGAAACAGTAACTGACTTGAGCAAACTGATATTGTGTGTGTGCGGAGTGTGTATGGAGAAAGAAATATTCCGTTCCATATACCTCGATAGATATACTGTGTGTGCGTACATACTATGACTTCAAATTTAGAGGTCAGGCAATCGATACAACAATTTTTTTCTTAGGCCACAATAACAGTATTTTAATAGGAGGGGGGAAAAGTTATATCTGATCAGTATCAGACTGAGCTGAAGGATGAAAACAGAGTTAATAAGAATAAAACTCCAAAGGTAACATTATAAAGACCTTCCATAGTTATCAGACAAAAGGAGAATAAAAAAAAGAGGACAAGCATGAAGAAAAATTTCCCCTTTCCCAAAAGCTCTTTTTGAAAATTACTTGGAGACTTAGAGACTCTGTTGACTTTAATTAAGTGCTCATTAGATTGACAAACTTTTTAAAAAAGTGACTCTGCTTGCCATGTGGGTTTTCATTTGCTCTCCTGGCTTTCCCTCTAAATTACTTTAGAACCCTTTCAGAAGAACTTGTTTATTCAAGGGAAATTACTCATAACCCTTTAAAGAATTCAGATAGATTTTTATGTCCTGTGGTTACTGCTTTATTATTTTTATACAGTTTTATAATTTTCACTAAAATCTCTTAACTCCTCCATGCAAAGTCAAAGTCTTCCCAAATTGGACTTAATTCCTCTGGTACCAATGGGGAAATAACTTATAATCTTCAAAATCTCCAGAATCAGAAGTCAACTCAGACATAATTGAATAGGTAAAGTCCTGGAGGCTGTGGCCATACCCAAACAAATAACTGAACAATTCTTCTACCCATTCATTTCAACAGAGAAAATAACTTTAAATTGGTTAATTATAACTATATGGATTCAACAATACCTGCACAATCTTCTGCCTGACTGTTTTACTTTCTAAATAATTTTAGCCAATTTGTCTTAAACAGTTGCAGCTTACAAAGGTACTAAGAAAGCCTAACATTAAAGAAACACTGTGGAAGGACTAGCATCTTGATTATAATTCCTGATTTGATGCAAAAACAACCACTTAGAAGAAAATCACTTTAAAATATTAATTAATTCTAATGATTAATTCTAATGACTATACATGCCCTGGATATCCTATTATTGTTTTATATTTCTCCTCATTCATTATACTAATAAAATTGATATAATTGATTATGATAAAATGGCATATAGTTTAAAAGCATAGGCTTTAGGAACTAAAGGCATACTGACAGTTACCTGCCTGTTTCATACCTATTACTTTTAGGTCTTTTGACTAATATCAATGTTAATGTGTTCTTGAATGAGGTGTTTGAATGAGTTGAAAGTTATGCCCAGTTTCACACCACAGGGCTTGGCGCAGTATCTCTAGTGATATAATGGTTTTGCCTGGATGCAAAGTTATATATTTTTTATTCTTGGTAACGTCTTATTTAGTTCAGAACTATGAGAATCCTTAAAAAAAAAAAAAAGAACATTAAATTAAACTATATAAAAATAATGAAGGGGATGAACATTTTGATAATTCTTAAAATGCATAAAATGTTTTATCTCATATTGGCTACTGATAATTAATATGATCAAAATTCCTCTAGCTCATGTGATGCTGTCTTTAATATCACAGCAAAAAAATTACTGTAATAAAATAAAATATGTGCTGTGATTTCATACTGGTTACAATATAAAAAACTGACAACACCAAAAATTGGCAAGGATGCAGAACAAATGAAGCTTTCATACTTTATTGTTATTGATAGGAGTGTGAAATGGTACAATCAATTAGGAAAAGCTTGTGCTGTTTCTCATAAAATTAAACATATACCTGCTCTATGCCCTAGCAGTTCTATTCCTAGATATTTACTGAGAAAAATAAAACTATATGTCTTCTAATAGGTTATATACAAGAATGGTTTATACCAACTTTATTCATAATAAACTGCAAACAACAAAAATGCCCATCAGAAGGAGAGGAGATAAACAAATTGACGGGAATTTCTGTAGTTGAATACTTCTCAGAAATAAAAAAAAAAGTGCAAACTTATAGGAATAACAACATGGACGGCTTTCAAAGACATGGAAAGATGCAAAAAAAAGATGACACGCTGTACAATTTCATTTATATGAAGTTTAAGAACAAGGAAATTTAATTTGTGGTGAGAGAAATCAGAATCATTGTTACTTAGGAGGCTGAGAATTGACTAGATGGCGTGAAAGAACACCTGGAGGTTTTGGAGGAGTTCTTCATCTTGACCAGGAAGCTGCTAAACGAGTATGCACATTGAATCACTAATCCACTGAGTGGTTCACTTTACATCAACCAATTGCTTTAACTCACTGCATTGTATGCTTATAATCCGTGAAATTCTGAAAACATACATTTAACCTCACTTTAAATAGTAGATATGGAAAAGAAAATGATCATTATATCCAACCTGGCTTTTTCCTTATTAGATTAAATACTCATTTATTAAAGAAGAGTCATACTATGGACATCCACTATACTAAGATATGTTTTATAAAGAAGATCTACAATAGATACTCTTATATATCTCTTAATAAATTTGAAATATTTATAAATCTGTAGTTTTAAAGAAAAATATGTAACAATTCATGGAAGGAGTTCGTGAGTTAAATTTCGGTCTACATTTCGGTCTGCTATTCAATCTTTAAACCAAACAAGACACAATATGTCTTTTTAATATAATTTTCAGCAATCATACATCTAGTTATATGGTTAATTTAAGATTAATTTAGTTACGTATGGCACATGTTTGGGGAATAATTTAAATGTCTTTATATATCACAAATACAATTCAAAATGGTCTTTAAGTCATATTTAAAACACTTCTCAAAATATATTGCTCTAAAATTAAAAAATACAAATACTAAATTAGTTACTATCGCATATCCTAAATTAAGCACATGATTTAAAACATTTAACTCAATATATTTTTCTATGAGACTAAACAATTTGGATAGCCCTGGTTTAGGGGATAGAATGAAATTCTTCTCTGATTTTGCCCATGTTCTCTCCTCAGTTCTGATGTTTTAGATTTCTGTTTCCTGATAGGACCTTTGTTGACTCAGTGAGAAATAATTATGTTATCCTATAGCTGTGCACCTGATGTCTAACTTGTTAGATTACCAGTGTTCTCGTCACAGATTTTGAAATTTAGTTGTCCTGAACTTGGGACTCTGAGGGAGAGCTGCCAAAAGCTAGATTAAATTAAGTGTTCATAGTGAAGAACAGTTTTAACTGTTGTGCTCCCTAATAACATTTTTATTTTCACAGAGGCTATCATTGCCTTGGTCTTATACATAAAAACATTGGAAATGTTTTTGTAGAGATTTTCCTTAATAGGAGATTCTTAAACATCACACATAGATAGTGGTCTTCCATCTTCATATTACAAAGAGTTGAAATATTACTTTAAACGCATCAGAGATTGTTCTGTGACTTTCATTCTTCCCGGCAGTTTTTACAACCAAGCTAACCTTTCCATAAAGCATTTCCCTAATCATGTTCCTGCTTACTGAAATTCTGGTTGTCACTGGAATCAAGGAATCTAAGCTTCCCAGTTGCCTTTGGTCCCTAGTGTTTAAGTCCTAAAGTTTCAATTTGTCTGGGTACGTGTACATTTACGTATGTTGATGTACAATTCTAAGTGTATCATAGAAAAAAATGCATACAAATAAAATGTGAAACCATCAAAAAATGTGCTTTTCTACAATTAACTTTATATTCACTGAAGGAAGGTTCATATTTACTCTTTTTGCTTCCAAATGATTGATTTTCAAAATCTGAATTAGACACTGATTATTATTGAGTTGCTATGTCTTAGAATTCAGTGCCGCAAGTCAGCTCATAAGATACCTAAACGAGATCAACCATTTTTTGGCCTGTTATGTTCAATACAGAGTCAAACTCAGAAGGAAATGCCAAGTTTGTGTGTGTGTCTTTGGGTTAGGTACAAACTGATACAAAGTTTAGAGGAGATTTCCATACTAACAACTACCACTGTAGGAAATGGCATAGAAGGTGGGTAATAGCTTATACCAGCATGCCTGGTAGACAAAAAAAAGGGCTCGTTTTCCATAATTCGCTCAAACTCCAAACAGCAACTTAATTTTCTTTCAGTTTTCAGTTTGAGATGCACGGCAGGGATCTCCTTCCCAAGCAAAAGGCAATATGAGGTGAGAAGAAGAGCCTGCTGCCAGCACAGGTATAGGCCTGCAGAATGGAGCTGCGGCCTCGGAGAGAGGCTCCTCATTTTAACAGCTATGAGAGTGGGGAAGGAAGCATAATGAAGATGGTATAATTGAAGTGGGAGAAGCAAACATTAACTATGCATTGCAAGAAGGACTTGGGGTTAATTTTGATTCCCCCTTGGCTGGTGCATTTATATCAGCTGAGAGGTCAACACACCCAGAGAGGTGAACACCTGTGCCCCAGTGAACCTCTGAATTCTAGAAAGTTTGCTTTATCTCACTTTATTTTTAATGATATGGAACAAAACTGTTCTATACTGTTTTCTTTTCTGATTTTCATATTCGTGCTAACTCTGGGGTATAAGCACCCAAAAAGGATTTAGGTTGACATGGGCCTACTGATGCAGAAATATACCTCTTTTCTGATGCAGGTGTCTCTTTGCTGCCAAAGATTCTGCTATCTTACACAGAAAACCTTAAACAGAAAAAACTTGAAATCACATAACAGAACACAAGGAAACTGAAGGCATGAGAAAGGATGAAAGAAAATATTCCAAGCTCCAAAGAGAGCAAGACAAGCAGATATAGGCAAATAATTCCGAAAGTTCAGATTATAGACACTTACTACTACTACATTGAAAAATGATATGCAAAGTTATAATCCTCCTCAGAAATTATATTCAGTTGCTGAAGTCAAATAGTTTCTGAGTCAGACAAAAGTTATGCAATCATGAATACTCCTTACGATTCAACCTTTACCTATGCTCAGAAAGTGTCTGTTAACTTCTTTATTAAAACGAAAACACAAAAAAAGATATCTAATATTTTTCTCTCAAAAAGTTGTAACTCATTAATTAAATTTCTACCCAGTAGGTTCCCTGAACCTGTCAAAACCCCAACAATTCTTAGGAAAAGCAAGCAACACGATTGAACACACTGTGGATTTGACTGATGTTAGAGAATTCCTGAGGCATGTTTAATAGGAATAAACAACATATCTCTAAAGGAAGGTCATAGTTGTGTTCTTACCTACAGGAAACTCAAGAAGAATCCATTGAGGATAAGAAAGGCATTGTTTATTTTAGTTAGATTCTTCTGTCTTTGACTCTGTTGATCAATATCAGCCCTGAATAGGTTACTATGGGACTGAGGCTTTACTTGATTCAATAAACCCCAAGTTTCCTAACCCCTCCCATTATTTTAAAGAAAGGTGAGCAAAATACTTTTAAAAGAAGGCTTTATATATTTTTTTAGTGCCTTGAGACATTCTTCAGCCATACTTTAAAGATATGTGGATGTTTTTGAAATGCATCGTATTCTGATCTAGCCATAGGCTAAAAAAGAACTTAAAATCATTTGTTTAGCCCTAAAAAAAAAAAAAATCAATGTAAAAAATATGCATTCATGTTGGTAGCTATAAATACTATTTTATGCTGCAACATATGTTTAATAAATATTTTAAATAAAAAATAATGCGTGTATAATTGAATCTTTTCTACCTACAAATTTGCTGAAATCCCTATCTTCATGTATTAATTAATTAATTAATTCAAACATTTTTGAACATCTATTCCACTTGGTCTCATGCTATGTAATATAAACCTGTGTTTTACATGTGAGATCAAGTCCTCATAATTTTTATATTTTATGACTTGATAGGTCCATTGAGATATAGTACCTGAGGATTGAGGATAAGAAGACTTTACTTAAAACTCAACGTAATGAACATGTAAGTTTTATTTTAAAGTATAGAAACTAATTAATCAAACTGTTAATTAAAGTGTTAAGTAATTTTTATTGTATTCTGGTCCTGGCAATTTGGTAAGCCATATAGGCTTATAGAATAACAGGAATATTTAGTCCAAGCATTCTTTTTTAAATTATTATAGATTAAAATTGACTAGCAATTGTTGAGTGCTCCCAATGTGTCAAAGATGTGTAAATTTTGTATACCTTTACGCATCATTAGTATCTCAAGGCCAATAGAAAAATCATACTTACTATTCTGAACATTTATAAAGTTTTCCTTTGTTATGGTTTGTTCATTGCATAGATAGCATTTACTCACTATCGGGAACGCCCATCAGCAAAGTGAGGCTGTTCCCAGTCACCCATTTTGGTGAAAAAGGTACGCAGTCACAGCTGGCTGTTGGATTTCCCATTTAATCATTCTTTGAGTTCATAAATAATAGAGAAAATTGGTTTTATAGATAAAGCCTGATCAGATCCCCTCCACAATACATATTGTCTCATTAGACATCTAATGGAAGGAAATTAACAATTTCTAAGTAAACAGGGTATTTCATATACTTCCATCACCAACAATCAAGTTCGGCAGTAGGTAACACTAAAAACTCGTATATTTGAGTCAGTTTTCTACAAACAAATTGCATAATGAAATAGCTCATTTCCTATACTTTAAATCAAAAAAACATAAAAGTATCTGATAAATTAATCACAATACATACTTATTCCCCAACATCGCAAATGTTTCTGTCTGTTTCCCAAATCTAACTGGAGAATGCTTTTCAGTTTCCCTTCTGAAGCAGCTTTTACCTTATATTTAATTTGTTTGCTGATATGATTTGTTTGTTTCATTACTGAGACTGTATCCTTCCAAGAAATCTTTTAACTTTTGTTCTCCTTTTCTGTCCTTTGCCCTGTTGTCTAATTGTCATCCTGTGGGAGATTCTGCCGCTCTCATGTGCCATATTTGCCTGCCTGCAGTCCCGTGCTATCAGCATCACACTACCTCCACCTGAAGTGTGGCTCTGGCCTCCAGTTAGCCATTCCCCGCATCTCTCACCCTACCTTCTACCCACCACTCCCCGCTATTTGGTGAGTCCTGCTAAAGAGTACTTCCAAGAACTTCACTGCCTTGCGAGTTTAAACTCTTTATTTAGTCCGATGAAGACCCTTCATGCCTTACTAGTTTCTAACCTAAAGTTGTAGACAAACTATTCATTGACTCATTCATTCGTTCAGCAAAAATCAAACGTGTCTCATGTCAGGAACTTTTCAAGGCCTGGTGGCTCTAGCGATAAACAAAATGGACAAAAGTTCCCACCTCCATGGGTTTCTCATGTGGTGGAGGCAGTTTGTACTGCGTTGTTCTGCTTGGACGTCTTGCTCCGAGGAGACACATCCACCACTCCCTGCCTCCCCGGATGCTGAGGCTGACAATTCGTCCCTATACCTTGGTGGCAGTTGTCCTCTACTGTAGAGAACACCCTCATGTGATTTTTCAACCCTCCTTTAGGGAGCTGCTTGTAAACAAATGGCTATTAGATATGAAAACACAAAGGCCCAGCCCACGGAGATAGACTTGGAACAAGACTATAGAGCCTCCCAGCCCCACAGACGCCTATGGGGAAAACTGAAGCGACCGCTGCAGCCTCATTAAAGCTTCCTAGTTTCTCCCTCTACCTAATCCAGTCTCACCACTTTTGTGCAGGTGCATTTACCAAGAGAAATCCTTTTCTGCACAATGGCTCCCCTGATAGTGTGTTTCTAGGAATCTTATTTAAGATATAAAGCAAGACTAATAATATCCAAGCCAATAATATATGTTTTATGGCTCACAATGAGGTGAATAATATTATTGGTTGCTGAGTACTCAACGACCCTTTTGTGTGATATGTAAGAATTATATTTCATCACCTCATTGATAACAGAGCCAACTGTATTTTCTTTGGCCTTCGTGAAATGTATGTGGAAGAGATGGGTCGCTTCCGGGAAATAGCTTTAAGAGCCAATTTGTGGTTCTCCAGTTTTGTTTTACTTTGCTTTGTTTTTTAATTTTCTTCTCCCACAAAAACCAACAATGTTCACATGGAGATTACTCACTGCCCTGGTTACAACAGCTGAGCCACAACTAACTCATGCAGACATAAAGAGCGTTGTAGGAGACTGGGACTGCAGGGTCACCTGCTGCCACAGCAGAGCGCCAAGCTGTTGGAGACAGCTTGTGGGAGGTGCTATCAGGTAAAGTAAAGTGAGGACGAGGAATAAAGGAGTTGGACTTAGAATGAGGGCCAAAGCTGGTGATTTTAACAGGCTTTTCAAGAATCTCACTGACAAGATGGTATTTGAGCAGGGGTCTAAACTGGATAAGAGAACAATTCATGTGGACCCCTGAAGGAAGAGCGCCCTAAACAGAGAAAGCCCAGTGGAAAGGTGCTGAGGCCCATCCTGGTTGATATAAATAAGGAGAACGGTACAGCTGGAATACAAAGAATGGTGGCGATTTGTCAAAGGTGAAGTGAGGCATCAACAGGACCCAGGTTATCCGGAGCTTACAGATCAATAAAAGGCCTTTGGCTTTTTCTGTGAGTGAAAAGAGAAGCCTTTGGGGATTACAAGGCAATAGAAACACTGAGAAAAATTTGGATGCTCGGTATGTTTTGAAGTTAGAAGGAACAGATTTGCTGACAGGTTGGATGTGGGTTATATGAGAAATGAAGAAGTGAAGGATGACTCTTTTTCTTGAACTGAGCAAATGGAAGATGACGTTGCCATTTCCTGAGAGGCCAAGACTGCTGAAGTTTATGCAGAGAACTTTACAAACCCATTGCCATTATCTAATTTCTTCACCTGTTTTCCTTGTGCCTCCCACGTTCTTTTTCATATTTCCTGACTTCTGTGTTCTCACCCACATCATTCACTAATTTTCATAGCTCTAAACTCTGTTGACCCTTACAAGCTCAACTGAAGGTTTATGAGTGGAAGTACACTGTCTTTCTCTATCACTATAATCTTGTGTTTAAGCTTCTTTAACCTCATTAAAAAATTAATCTCTTATTTTGTATTATGTTTATACCTTTTGAGGATCAGTCAAATAGAAATGAACTTATCATCTTTGTGACTAATTAGAGCTGATTTTGGAGAACAGTTTTTATGAGATCATAACTTCATCTCTGCATTAAATTCACTTTCACAAACTTTTTCCACCCCCTTCCACTCCCCCATGCAAACCTCACACTAGTTGCCTTCCCCTGTGAAAAATTCTAAATCCCAACTAAATAATGGCACATTTGGATCTAAGGTATGTTACTAGTTCTTTGCAGTTTCCAATTCACTAGTTCGATCAGTTATCCCTCCTCACCTAAGGAGGAAGCAATACTCCAGCCAAGAGGCCAAGTCTTGTCCTGTTAAAGGATAAAGATCTGCCCTCTACCCTGCTTATTTTATTCCTGTCTTAAATAGACTATAGGTAATTTTCAGTGGCAGATCCTTGTGCCCAGGAGGTCTCTTAAATGTTTCTGAATGATGGGATAAAAGTAATGGTCATGATAAGAACATAAAGTAACTGAAGTCACAATTTTGGAGCTTTAAATATTAAAAAACCCTCATTTTTACTAGTAGATATTTATATTCCAACATAAACTCTTAAATGTCATTGATATGATAAATACTTGATCTTTACCATGTGCACGACTTTATACTAACTATACATTTCCTACTAAACAAAAGTTACCATAATATGTATTATTAGTTTTTAAATTCACAAAATGTTCATGTAATATTTTAAAATCCAATCCAATACCATTTGCACAGAAATATTAGAATCAACAAGTAAGCAAAGAAGCACAATTTAGAATGTTGACAGTAAATTCTTCAAACCATAGAGTGAATGGAGACATCGAATATCAACTCTTTACATGGCATCTGCAGTGGTAACAATGAGCAGAGTAGTAACTAAAAGGGAGGAAAGAGGAGTCCCGAGAAGGAAAAATGGACTCTCCAGGGAGCGTGCACTAACAGAAAGCCCAACCCTGATGGTTATATTAGAACGTTCCAAATAATTGGTAATAAAGAGTTTAAGACCATCTATCCTCCTATACTCAAGAACTAAACAGCAATAAAATACCTGCAACTGGTACAAAATCCTGCTATTTCCACTACTAAAATGTGGAACTTCCATACATGGTTTCTGAAGCTTTTCTTAAATCACTGAACCTCACAGTATTCTCCTTCAAATATAGATTTTAGGCAGTTGAGCATTACCTGCACTTGGGCAGGACTCCAGAACCCCAGGCAGATCCTCAGCACTGTACCTTCATTGTGTGAATGTGGAGAAATCCCTTGGGGTCCTAGAGTCTCACTGTCCCCAAATGAACAATGAGAGAATTGCACTGAATGATCAACATGGGTTCCTCACTGGACAAATCTGACATTAAGTCAGATTTCCAGATCTTGTTTCCATAGATAGTGTAGTATATTACAAATTTCATCATTGCACATATAAAGCATATCAATGTGTTCTCCTTATCACTAATATTTTTTGTATGGGCCAATTATTAGACAGCAGAAGAAGGTATCCACTTCCAATAAAGACTATGTTTATCACACACCAAATCTACTTCTCTCTTACTAAATCTGCTGGGTGCCATTTCCCATTCCATCCCTACCTAAGAAAGGGGGCTGGTAGATGTGATCAACTGAGGCTGCAATCATCTTCCATTCTTGCATTTTTCTCCCCCTATTCTAACTTGCCTGACATGCCGAGCAAGCATGGTCCTCATTTTTGGATATAATTATTTCTTTCTCCTTGTACTCTTTAGACCTGAATATTTGGATTACCTTTTGTTCTCCCGAGTTTACTTCAAATGTGTGCACTTCGCGTGAACTAACGTTACTTCTGGTGTGTGCTGTGTTCATGTCCCCTTGCTTAATAAGTCATAGCTCCTCTCTTCTCACCCTCAGATTCCCTGTGTTGGACCCCAAGTGCTACTTTTCAAGGACGATTTGCCATCATCCAACTTATACTAGAACAGATTTTTTTTTTATTGAAAAAAATAAAATTCTGCCCTAAAAGAATTAATTTTAGCTTGTGGTACAAAATGTTATACAATTTTTTTCTTCCGTAAGATAGACTAGTTGTACACTTGTAAAATAACCAATAATGTTATGGCTTACATTTTAAAGTGAAATTATTTATTTAAATTCAAGAAACACAATTCTTGTCATTGTTTAGTTTACAAATAAGTCAAGAGATTTATTGGAAAATATCTCTAATCCTAGTTTTCAAAATGTAGCCAGATTGGAATCCGAGCATCTTTGGACCGTGCGGTGACTCACACAGGGCACTTGTGGCTGGTGCATTGTTGACACGGTGCCAAGGCAACTGGTCACATCAATCAAAAAAATTAGTTGAGTGATTCTTCTGTCCCATGTAGACAATGGCCCAGTTGGTTGTATATTTCACTCTTTTGCTAAATACTTTGGCAGCACGTTGACATGGTGGCAATTTGGCTGTGCATCTGATGTGCTATGTGTCTGATATGTGTGACCGAAGGCTCAATTCTTTGATGATGCCTTTCCACAGAGTCTCTGAGGATTCCCAGTTATTCAAACTTCAAGCCTCTTGGAACTCTAAGATTTTTGTATATTCCTCTAGAAAGCTATGGTTCAACAAATCATGGGATCATATAGCACAAAGAGGCCCTTGAGAGAGCCCTTGGTACAGCATTTGATTGTGTATATTTATTTCTTGGAGTCACTTGTGTTTATATCCATATATTTATGTTGTTGTTGCCTTCCTATTGTACAAGAAGGTCTTTAAGGACTTGCCCTGTTCCTTTTCTGAACTCCCTACAGTCCAATAGAGTACTCTAAACCAGTGTTGGTCTACTTTCTCAGAGACGTCTGTGAAAAATTCCTATCATGCCAGATAACTAGGGAGAATTTACAAGGGTAGCAAAAAATCTGGCCCTCTCCCCTCCAATAAATATACATCCAAAGCACAGGTCACTTCACAAGCCACTGCATACATTTTTAAGTGTCTCAAGATGTTCTAATTTTGCTTTCAACACAGATTTCAAAGTTTGTTTTGGTCAAGTCATACAGTTACCAAAAAATGTGCTTATTTAAATAGCAATAGTTGGAGTCACAGATGAGTGCACGTCCTACGTAGCCTGACTACTTTTGGACAACAACGAAAGCTGGACCTTTATTTGCAGAGAGATTCAAGTATTTTCTAAATACTTTGTCCTCAATGCTTGACTCATGGTAAGCGTGAAGGCAATGTCGGTTAAATAATTACAAAACTAAAAGTAAAAAATGAAAGTAAATGCATCGTTACTGCTCTTGCTAGAATTATTTCCTCCTTTGGTTAAAAAATACAGGAACATTGGCTTACTTTAAAAGACATAAGCTATCAATATTTTGCTTTACATGAGTTGGCATTCAAGATTCCTATAACTTTTTATTTGATTTCTAAAGTAATCTCAAATAATCATCACTGCTGCTAAGAAACAATTTTATTTATGATTCAGTCAGGCACTGAGTAACTTACTTTCTTTCCCTTCATTGAATGTTTACTTTGTATGGATTAAAAAAAAACCTATAGCAATAGAACTGATCTAATTTTATAATTATATAAACAATACTGCGTATTTGCTTTTAAAAGATTCATTTGGAGGCATTTAGAATTTACTAAAAGTGTCAAAAATCAAACGAAGAAGAAAAAAGAAATAATGCTATTTAAAGCTATTCAAGTTGACAACCAAACTAAATACCCCCAATTTAAAACAACATATTCCCTTTTAATATAGTCTGTTCCTTCTGATTAAATCCAAATAAGGTCAAAGCAAGCATTTCAGTTAAATTAATATACCTGATAAAGACTAAAGATAATTTATCTCATAATTTGTATCAATACCAATATCTTCACATAGTGATTAAGAAAATGCCATGAAGGCTCTTTAACAGTTCAATGAAAATATTTCAGATTGTATATGAAGTCAGCACATTGTGCCCCATGACTGCACTAATGTACACAATTATGATTTAATAAAATTTAAAAAATAATAACTTTTTTCCTGCTAAATACATTTTCTCAAGAACAAGGAAAAATTTTAGCTTATAAAAAATGATCATTCTTGATGGCCCCCAAATTACCAGCTTGTTGAACTCACCTTTACTGGACAGATGGCAGGTAACAAACTGCTCTCAGCCAATATAATCTGTCAAAACAATCTGCCGTGAGCAGGTGTCAGGTAATTATCTAAATGAACAGATATGTAAAGTAATAAACAAACTAGAAATAGATATTGAACACCAGGAACTCAACAAACAGCTAAACTTGCAATCTAATCTTAAGTAATATATATGATACACAAATTAGCCAGGGCTTAGGGTAAATGAGAACTATTAACAGCAGCTTCTGTTTTCTTTACCTAATTTTGCTTTGTAAAAACAAGTTTGAAGGTTCTCTTTCAAATAGAACTCTGGGTATATAATTGTTATATTTCAATAAAATGGGAAGTTTTTTTGTGTGCCAGGTTTTTTGTTTTTTTTTTTGGTTTATTTTTTAATTTCAGATTAATATGTGGGCATAAATGATTAAGTTACATTGTTTGTGTTTTAAAAATCCTAGAGGTAAAAAAAAAAAAAAAACTTCTAGAAGAAAGTGTGGGAAAAACTTTTAACAACATTGGCTTGGGAAAAGATTTTATAATAATGACTCCCTTGACAATTGCAGCAACACCAAATATGTAAATGCCAAGTATTTCTTAATGCTGCATCTTAAGGCACAGCAATAAAAAAGTTTGTTATATTCAAAATTATTGTTATAGGATATATGAACATGTAAAATGTTAAATATATCACTTATACAGTCAAATGATCAAAAATACACAGCCAAATGCAGAAAAATCACTACTGTTCCTAAACTATAGCTCTATTAATTATGAATGATGTTCATATATATTGAGTGATAGATATACTTACACCAACAGAAATGCAAATGTATTCACAATTTGCATAGTATAAATTGTTTATTTTAGTTAAAAGCTAACAATTTACCAATATGTATTTTTACTTTAGTTAAAAGCTAACAATTTACCAATATGTATTTCAGAAATACAGCCTACACAGTTAGACATGAACGTTGTCAGTCATAAGAAACATTTTCTTTGCTGGCCTGAGCTCAGTCTATGTGATCTTGGTTGTCTTAATAACTTACGGTGACATGAGCAAGTTTGAAGAGCCATAGAGGACCCAGAGTGTCTGAATTTCATGGAAAGAAGCTGCCATTTAAGTTTTCTGTATTTAGGACACAATATTTTTTGTCTCTAAAGATCATACACTCACTCATGACATCTTGCTTATGTAAATAAAATCACGGGCATTCCCAGGTGTGAAAGTTGTGATATAAAAGCATTTGTGATGGGTTCCTAATACCTCTCACAGAGCTGGTCCCTCAGAAGTGGCCACATTTACAGAGATGCAAGGGTTTCTGAGAGAAAATGTTCTGTGGGGATTGGGCCCCATCCTCTTAATTAAGTTCAGTGGCACCGACTGAAATCTGAGAGCCCTAGCAGCAGTTCTCAGATATTTAGCCTCAAGATCCATGTACACGGGTAAGATTAACAATGCCCCCACAAGAACCATTGATAATTTGGATTATATTCTCAACATTATCATGTTATTAAGAAGATGAACACATTCTCTTAATAAATGTGTGTAATTACTGATCAATTTAAAATAATAGTAATAAAGTCAGACCTATAAACATAAGTTGCATTCTGTATTGAAAACTGTATCTTTCAAATAAAAACATTAAGAAGAATGGTAATTTTTTTGCATTTTACAAATGTTATCGAATAACATCTGACTTTAAAAGACAGCTGAATTCTTCTTTATGCTTCTGCATTTCATCTGTTAAGATATGTTACTTTGGTCAATGTATATAAAGAAAACACAACCTCACACAGATAGGCAGTTGAGAAATGGTTTAAAAGTTTTTAATGAATTCGTTAATATACTAAAACTTGACTAGTGGTAGTTTCTTTAAAAGGGCTTATTGTGAAATCTAAAGCAATTTTGATGATCTTTTGGTACTCACTTACGTTAGTACCAACTAGTCTGTCACACATTTTGAATTAACCTTTTTACCTATGGATGAATTTGTAACATCATGCACTAATCACTTGAAAACTATTGGTTCGCTGAATTAGGCAGATTCTCCAAGTCCACAAGAGAAGATTCAACGGCACTTTTGTGAGAGAATGAAGGTAAAGTCAAGTAATGTCTTTTAGGATTATTATGAGAATAAACTTGAGCACATGGACACCTAGGAAAGGATCCAAGGGCTCCCGGATTCCCCAGACCACAAGTTTGCAATTCCTACCATAAGGGAAAGGACAGTGTGATTTAGAGAACTATACCCAACTCCAGGGACCAGACCAGCAGCAATCACAAATGTCTGGATCAAGTGTGGCAAAACCCCAGGGAGAGGGCAGATGCTCTGCACTCACCTTTGGAAATGTGGAACAAAGGGTGTCTGACCCAGTTTTTAAAGATGAACCAGAAAGAAGGATTTTTATGTGAACTCTTTTTATTTTTAAGTATTGTTCGCTTGGTGGGCCAGCCAGAATCTACCTGTAGTAGATTCCCAGGCAATGAGTTCATGTGGAGCATGTGTGGGTGGGGGGGCACCTGATGTTCGGCTGAAGCCAGAAGTCACCTACGGAAGTGACGATTGGGGAGGAGGAGTCATCTAAGGGCTACCAACTTCTGTAAGTTTGGAAATCCAAATCTGCACGTTTCTTGGTTGATCCAAAGTGAAGAAATTTTGAGGGGGTAGAAATCATCCTCCCTGAGTATAAAAAAGCATCATCACAGTGGTGAATAAGGACACTTCAAATTATGTTGGGCTGATTTTAAAAAGGAATATATACACCATAATGGAAATAGATATAGCAGAAAACTGGGCCCATGGTGGGAAAATTGGTTTCTTCTGTTGTCTTTCTCCTTCATTTTGAAAGTGGAATACATTTCTTTAGACCAAATAATGTCTAGGGGGTTCATGAACTATTTAAGAGAGGAAAAGAACTGAAATATAATGGGTATCTTTCCACTTAATGGAAAACTTACTTAAATGTTATAAATGAATTAGTATTTAATTATTCTTCAAACTGATGAAGCAAGTGACATTGGAGATATATCTAAACATCCACATATCTATAGCTATATATGATTATTAATACTCTAAAAGTTTTCTGTTTGTTTTTTTTCCATAAAGGATGCATTTTTTTTCCTTTACTCATACCTCCCAGTTTTTTTTTTTTAATAATTTTATTGAATCATAATTATGTACATTGGTGCAATCACAGGGCACGATTCATATACATTCAGAAATATTTTGATCATACTGTTACAGATATCCTTCATGGCATTTCCTTGATCACTATAT
>CAUYON010084732.1:0-13978 GCA_963573935.1 Arctocebus calabarensis
GGGCGCCTGTAGTCCCAGCTACTTGGGAGGTGGAGGCAGGAGACTCGCTTGAGCCCAGGAATTGGAGGTTGCTGTGAGCTGTGATGCCACAGCACTCTATCCAGGGTGACAGCTTGAGGCTCTGTCTCAAAAAAAAAAAAACGCCCACCACAATGCCCGGCCATTTTTTGGTTGCAGCCGTCATTGTTGTTTGGCGGGTCCGGGCTGGATTCGAACCCGCCAGCTCAGGTGTACATGGCTGGTGCCTTAGTCTGTTGAGCCACAGGTGCCAAGCCCACCATACCATTCTTGTGTGAGTACATCTGTAAGAGAATTTCTTAGAAGTGAAATTGCTGGGTCAAAGAATACGTACATTTTAAATTGAGAGACTGCCAATGGCCCTCCTTACAGGCTATGAGGAGTTAAATCCCCACTGCTGGTGTACAAAAGGGCCTATTGCAGTGTGGCCTCACCTGCTCAGTGCCTCCTGTACTTTGATCATTGCCAGTATAATGTGGGGAACCTGTGTCTGTCTCAGTATAGTTTTAATTTGCATTTATTTTGTTATGAATGAAGATGAGCATCTTTTAATTTTTCAGACAGTCTTACTTTGTCACCCTCAATAGAGTGCTGTGGTATCATAGCCTACAGCAACTGCAAATTCTTGGGCTCAAGTGATTCTTTTGCCTCAGTCTCCCAAATAGCTGGGACTAGAGATGCCCACTACAACGCCTGGCTATTTTTTTTAGAGACAGAGTCTTACTCTGGCTCAGGCTGATCTTGAAATCCCAAGCTCAAGCAATCCACCTGCCTTGACCTCCCAGAGTGCTAGGATTGGCTTGGCACCTGTGGCTCAACGGGCTAAGGCGCCAGCCACGTACACCTGAGCTGGCAGGTTCGAATCCAGCCCGGGCCCACCAAACAACAACAGCTGCAACCAAAAAATGGCCGGGCGTTGTGGTGGGCGCCTGTGGTCCCTGCTACTTGGGAGACAGAAGCAGGAGACTCACTTGAGCCCAGGAATTGGAGGTTGCTGTGAGCCGTGATGCCACAGCACTGTATCCTTCTATCCAGGGTGACAGCTTGAGGCTCTGTCTCAAAAAAAAAAAAAAAAAAACCAGAGTGCTAGGATTACAGGCATGATCCACCACACCTGGCCTTTTTTTAAGAGGGCCTCTTTTTTTTGAGACAAATCCTCAAGCTGTCACCCTGGATAGAGTGCTGTGGTATCACAGCTCACAGCAACCTCCAATTCCTGGGCTCAAGTGAGTCTCTTGCCTCCGCCTCCCAAACTACAGGTGCCCGCCACAATGCCTGGCCATTTTTTGGTTGCAGCCGTCATTGTTGTTTGGCAGGCCCAGGCTGGATTCAAACCGGCCAGCTCAGGTGTACGTGGTTGGTGCCTTAGCCGCTTGAACTACAGGCGCCAAGCCACCAGGCAATTTTTTTTCAGAGACAAGGTCTCACTCTGGCTCAGCCTGGTCTCAAACCTGTGAGCTCAGGCAGTCCACCCTCATTGGCCTCCCAGAGTGCTAAGATTATAGGCGTGAGCCACTGCACCTTTTTAAAACATTCTTAAGAGACTTTTCTGTGATCTGTTGATTCCATTGCTATTATTTACCCACTTTTCTGTTGGTCTGGTATTTGTACTGATTTGTAGTGATCTTTCTGTTATTAGTGGAAATTAGGTCCTCATTATATTAAAATAATCTACAAATTTGGCTTTTTGACTTGCCATTAACCTTCCAACTTGATATTGACCTGCCAACTCATCTTGCTTTGTCCATTTAATCTAAATTGCTAGGCTTGACCAGGTGAGATGGCTCACACCTATAACCCTAGCACTCTGGGAGGCTGAGGCAGGTGGATTGACTGAGCTCAGGAGTTCAAGACCAGCCTGAGCAATGAGGGAGACCCTATCTTTACTAAAAATAGGAAAACTAACCAAGTGTCACGGCAGGCGCCTGTGATTCCAGCTACTCAGGAGGCTGAGGGAAGAGGCTTGCTTGAGCCCAAGAGTTTGAGGTTGCTGTCAGCTATAATGACACTATGGCACTGTACCTAGAGCAACAGAGTAAGACTCTGTCTCAAAAAAAAGGGCAGCGCCTGTGACTCAGTGAGTTAGGGCGCCAGCCCCATGTACCAAGGGTGGTGGGTTCAAACCCGGCCCCCACTGAACTACAAAACAAACAAAAAAATAGATGGGCCTTGTGGCCGGTGCCTGTAATCCCAGTTACTCAGGAGGCTGAGGCAAGAGAATCGCCTAAGCCCAGAAGTTGGAGGTTACTGTGAGCTGTGTGACACCACGGCACTCTACCAAGGGTGGTAGAGTGAGACTCTTTCTCTACAAAAAAATATATATATATATGCTAGGCTTTTTTCCTACTAGCTTATGTGATATTTCTACCCCTAGCCCAAGCCCTGTGAGAGAGAGGTGTGGCCAGGCCAGGAAGCAGAGCAGAGAAGGGGCCCAGCCTGGCTGGATGAGAGGCTATTCCCCAGCTTCCCCACCTGAAATGGCTGAGGTCCCTCCAAATCGGTGCTAAGACACTTACCTGAGAGCTGGCTGGCCATCCTTCGGAGGGTGACAGGCGAAGGCCGCAGAATGGGGCTCTCCTCTGCCAGCCCGTCCATCAGGCCCTGCTCTTCAGGGGCTGATGCCACCCCCAGCGGGTTATTAATGGTGAAGGTGCTGGCGTACCGCTCCAGAGGGTCGTCTAGGGAGGCCACTGTGCCCTCCTCCCACAGACGGTACAGCATGAGGACTGGGAAGATCTTGGAGACGCTGGAGATCCTAGACAATGTTGGGGACACAGGGTACAAAGGGCATCCCTCCTCCCATGCTGTGCCCCCAGTCAGCAACTTTCTAGTATTCTAGAAGAGCACTGAATCCACCCTTAAGTCAACATCTCAGACAGAAACTCGCCAGCCCCTGTGCAACTGCTTTTGGGATGCTTGGGAACATACAGAAACAGGGTAACGGGTGGGATGAACACGATTGAGCATCTACCTTATGCCAGGCCCTTTACCCACCTGGCACTTCCCATTCCGGGACAGGCCTGGGTTTGGGTGGCACCTCTGCCTCTCTCTGGCTGTGTGGCCTTGGGCAAGTTCCTAGACCCTTCCAAGATTCAGTTTCATTGGTTGTTTCACAGGTCGTCAAAGGATTGAACGAAAGCATGCACGTAAAGTGCTTGTCAACCTAGCTAGCAGGTAGTAAGTATTTGACAAATGATAGCAAACATATTTGTTGGCCGTATTACTGGTACACAGGCTGTGTAGCATGAGGTACCCACAGTACCCCTGGAACAAATATGTGTTCACTTCGTATTGGGAGGTTTTGTTTTTGCTTTTTTTGGCTGGGGCAGGGTTTGAACCCACCACCCTTGGTATATGGAGCCGGTGCTCTACTCACTGAGCCACAGGCACCGCCCTGTATTGGGAGCTTTCAGGATCCTGCAGAGAGCAGTTAGGAGCTGAAACTACAGGACTGCAACTGAATGTCCCTAAGTACTTCTACCTGGGCCACTGTGCAGTTCCTTTGTGGCATCTGGGTGGGAGATGGCACAAGGGAACTTTTCTAGTTTGGAAGTTTAGAGCTAAGGACTCTTGCAGAAGGTATTTCTTCCTGACCTATTATCCCTGTTGTGTTACATTTGGGACACTTATTGGTCTACTCTGGACCTCACTGTCCTCTCTAGAAAATTGTCAAGACTTCATAAATGAACTCTGGAAGCTTAGACACTAACCACCCCCCCCCAGTCATGATTCTTTTGAGTGTCCTTATCTACAAGGTCCCCCTGCCCTCCCATCCCCTCCCCCCTCCATAGGATCCTGGAGGTCACCCGGCTGACCGGTACATGGTGTATTCATTAGGAGTCCCAGAAGCTGGGTCTGAGCCATTCTTCTTCCCATAGTTCCCAGTCCAGAGCACAGTGTCATTGTGGATGACAACCGCGGACATGGCAGCCAGACCTGGAGCAGACATTGCCTCCCGCAAGATACTGTCCACCTTGGGGGAGAAGAGTAAGTTCAGTGACAGGCCCCCTCTGCCTCCCCAGCCCCCGGAAGTCACTCTGCAGCCAGCCCACCCCACAGTCATACCCTGTACACTGGCCCCCAATGAGCCTCTGGACCTCAGATTCCCAAACCATCCCCCAAGGGGTAAGACCTCAGTGTAGGCCTTCCTCTTAAGATTTTTGCTTGAAGAAACATTTCCTTAGCAAAATAAAAAAGGAGATGGCTCGGCGCCTGTGGCTCAACGGGCTAAGGTGCCAGCCACGTACACCTGAGCTGGCGGGTTCGAATCCAGCCCCCAGGCCCACCAAACAACAATGATGGCTGCAACCAAAAAAAAAAAAAAATGGCCAGGCATTGTGGCGGGTGCCTGTTGTCCCAGCGACTTGGGAGGTAGAGGCAAGAGACTCGCTTGAGCCCAGGAATTGGAGGTTGCTGTGAGCTGTGATGCCATTGCACTCTATCCAGGGTGAGCTCACAGCTTGAGGCTCTGTCTCAAAAAAAAAATAAAAATAAAAAAGGAGAAAAAACTACAGATTTAGACAAAGCCTTGTCTGATACCTTAGAAAACCACCAATAGGGCAGTGCCCATAGCTCAGTGGGGCGCTGGCCACATACACTGAGGTTGGTGGGTTCGAACCTGGCCCCAGCCAGCTAAACAACAATGACAACTGCAACAAAAAAATAGCCAGATGTTGTGGCAGGGGCCTGTAGTCCCAGCTACTTGGGAGGCTGAGAATTGCTTAAGCCCAAGAGTTTAAGGTTGCTATGAGCTATGATGCCACGGCACTCTACCCAGGGCGACAGCTTGAAATTCTGTAAAAAAAAAAAAAAAAAAGGAAGGAACGGAAAGGAACAGAAAGGAAACCACCAATAGACCTAGTCTGACCCCCTAGTGTTGGGGAACTCACTATAGAGGCTCCCAGGCCCTCTTTGAACATTATTGGAAATACCTCATTATTTTCAGTGATGAAGTACAATGAGGATGACAACAACTAACATTTCTTGACCATTTAGAATGTGCCAAGCACGACACAGTAATTTTCATACATTGTCTCGTTTAATCCTTGTAAGTCAGTACTGATTTTTCCCCATTTTACAGATGAGAAAAGTGAGTCTGTGAGATATTGGAGGACTTGCCCAGTGGCTAATGGCTGGTGGAATCAAGAGTAGAACCTTGTGCCAACTCCACCCTCAGTTCTTAATTAACTGCCAGCCCACCTAGCTGAGTGACTTTCCTGTCCTAAATTGACCTCTGCCTACTTCCAGGTTCTACTCCTGCCCTAGCTTTGCCTCTCTGAGCCTCAGCAGAGAAGAGGTCAGCACAGCACTTGGCACATACTAGGTGCTCCATAGAAGGCAGCTGTGGTTATTATTGTTGCATTTTGAAACATTGCTGTGACCCTTCTGCTCCTTCTCCTCCACCAAAGCTTTACAGATGGGAGGCCGAGGCAGGTGGATTGCTTGAGCTCAGGAGTTCAAGACCAGCCTGAGCAAGAATGAGACCACATCACTACTAAAAATAGAATAACTAGGTGGGGATTATGATGGGCACTTGTGGTCCCTGCTACTCAGGAGGCTGAGGCAGAAGGATCACTTGAACCCAAGAGACTGAGGCTGCTGTGAGCTGTGATGCCAGAGCACCCTACCGAGGCTGACAGAGTGAGACTCTGTCTCACAACTAAAAAACAAACAAAAAAGCTTTTCAGATACGTGCAGACAGCAGTTGTGTCTCCGCACTGCTCACATCTTCTCTCCTCTGGACTCATTACCTGCTCCCCTTCTGCTGGTGCTTGCCTGGCAGTTTCAAGTCCCTGTCCCCACTGCACGCTTCTGACCTTGGTTCATTTCTTTCCACATCTCCTAAGGTGACCCAAGTGGGTGAGGCCTGCCTGGAGCAGACTAGGGCTGGCTGACACCTCTAGTGTTTTATCATCTTGCATTGGTTAAAATTATGCTGTGGATATGGGGTGGGAGGGTGAGAGGTGTTTGTTTTTTTGTTTCTTTGTGTGTGGTTGGTTTGTTTGTTGTCGTTGTTGTTTTTTAAAGACAGAGTTTCACTTTGTTGTCCTTAGTAGAGCTCCATGGCATCACAGCTCACAGCAACCTCAAACTCTTGGGCTTGAGTAATTTTCTTGCCTCAGCCTCCCAAGTAGCTGGGACTATAGGCACATACCACAATACTGGGCTAGTTTGTTTTTACAGGCGGGGGTCTCGCTCTTGCTTGGGCTGATCTCGAACTCCTGAGCTCAAGCAATCCACTGGTCTCTTCCTCCCAGAGTGCTAGGATTACAGATGTGAGCTTCCGGCTTTTGTGAGGGGTGTTTAATCATATTGTAGTGACTAGGCTCTGTCATCCTCTCCCATCTCATCTTTCCTATCTCCCACCTATAGCCTTTTTTTTTTTTTTTAAACAAAGTCTCACGATGTCGCCCTCAGTAGAGTGCTATGGCGTCACAGCTCACGGCAACCTCAAACTCTTGGGCTTAAGCTATTCTCTTGTCTCAGCCTCCCATGTAGCTGGGACTACAGGCACCTGCCACAATGTCCAGCTATACAACCTCTTTTTTTTTTTTAAGAGATGGGTGGGGGTTTCCTCTGTTGCCCAGGCTGGAGGGCAGTGGTGCAATTATCGCTCATTCCTGCATTCAGCCTCCCAAGTAGCTGGGACCACACATCACCATGCTTAGCTAACATATATATTTTTTTAGAAATGGGGTCTTATAACATTATCAAGGCTAATTTTGAACTCCTGGCCTTAAGCAACCCTTCCATCTCAGCCTTCTGAGTAGCTGGAACTCAGATGTGAGCCATTGCATCAGGTTCCCCGCTATGACTATTCCCTTCATCCCTAGACAAAGGCAGGTTGGTATCTTTTTCCTGCCTCATCCCTAGTGCCTAACACAGAGTACGTGCTCAAGAATACACGTCAAGTGGATGAATGAGTGAAGGAATGCCACCGCCAACACAGACGGAAGGCCCTCCCCTTCATCACCCAGGCCCAGCCCACACACCCAGTTCCCTCCTGGGTCATCGCTGACCTTTTCCAGGGCCTCTTTCAACACAGGGAGGGGGTGGGCCAGGGGCACAGGCTCAGGGTGCTGGGGACACATCCTCATGGGGGCAGAGGCCACCTCTGGTCCCAAGGAACCTGGAGGGAACATGACATGATGAGTAGGAGACAGAAATCAGGATAGGAGTCCTGGGGTCATCCTAGGAGAGAGGGGAAAGGTGGCAGCAAAAGCCACAGCCATACCTTGGGGACAGCCCTCCGCAGCCAACAACAGCCTTAGCAAGAATGTCAGTGTGCTGGCACCAGCCATAGGTACCGAGGGCCCAGGGAAAGGAGAAGGAGAAGGCCTGGTCCCATGCTCACCAGCTGCTGCTTAAGCTTCCACGGCTTCCACTGGGCCCAATTCCTGGCTGGCAGCCCCTGTGTGCCCTTCTCTCTCACTGGACCAGCTTCCTACCTCCGTGTGGCCAGTGGCCTCAGCCACACATGCCTGTCCACCTCTCTCTTCCCCTCATCCTGGTTATACGTGTCTGGTGGAGAAATCTGGGTGGACTTGGAGCCCCACTCAGACTTCTGGCCTAAACCACAGGGACAATTCATTCTGCCACCAGAGCTAAGTGAGCATGGGGGTTTCAGGGGTATGAGTCCATTCTGCCTGTATCCAGGTGTGTGGCTTCCCTGGGACCTCAGGGACAGGGCTCATGTCATCACAGCAGAGCCTAGGTCACTTACCCTCTGCCGCCAGCGTGACATGTTAAGGACACTGAGCACCAACCCTGAGAAACCACATCTTCCCACTGCCTCCTGAGACTCCGTCAAAACTGACAAGGTCCCCAAGGTTCAATAAGGCCATAAATTCTGCCAGCTCCTTCCACCTCTTGAATCTGGCCAGCTGTGAGGAATGCGGTGGAATTGCTGGGGGGTCCTGCTGGAGTGGGGGCCCCTCAGGGACTTGCTCCCTTGCAGAACAGGCCTGGGAGGGCTTTGAGAGTCCACCATGAGGGAGAGGCCCCCTGGCACAGCGGACTTGTCGTCTGCATTGGAGAGCACCCAGGCTAGACTTACAGCGGGACTGCCAGCCACCCTGCAGGATCCCAAGAAAGAATCAGTTTCCTTGTTCGAGACCACTGGGTTTGGGGGTGGTTTGTTACTTAGCAATAGATAAGTGATATGGTCCCAAACAGGAAAACTACAACCTTTAAGGAGGATTTCTCAACAACTCCATGACATAGGGTTGAAAATTAGAGTTGGGGGTTCTAAGGTAGAACCCAGGGTTTGCGACCCAGGTGGGCCTGGCATCACCAGCCATGCCCTTCTCACTGTGATGTGTGCACACAGGAAAAATCAGGTTTCAAGTAAAGGCAGATTTGATCAAGTGGATATTGCTTGAGGCCTGAGAGTTCCTCTGAGGTACATCTCTCCTGAGACCTAGATCACTGTGGTCTGCAGACAATGAACTGGTTCCCATTTGTAATAAACTATGTACAATTTTTTTTTTTTGAAAAAGAGTCTCACTCTTTCACCCTGGTTACAATGCAGTGGCATCACAGCTCACAGCAACCTCAAACTCTTGGGCTCAAGCAATCCTCTTGTCTCAGCCTCCCAAGTAGCTGGGACTACAGGTGCTCACCACAGCACCTGGCTATTTTTTTTAGAGATAAGAGTCTAATTCTTGGGTGGTGCCCATAGCTCAGTGGGTAGATCATCGGCCACATACACCCAGGCTGGCAGGTTCAAACCTAGCTGAGGCCTGCTAAACAACAATGACAACTGCAACAAAAAGATAGCCAGGTGTTGTGACAGGCACCGGTAGCCCCAGCTAATTGGGAGGCTGAGGCAAGAGAATCGCTTAAGCCCAAGGGTTTGAGGTTGCTGTGAGCTGTGACGCCATGGCACTCTCCTGAGGGCAACATAATGAAACTCTGTCTCAAAAAAAAAAAGTCTCATTCTTGCCCAGACTGGTCTTGAATGCATGAACTCAAGCAATCCACCTGCCTTGGCCTCCCAGAATGCCAGGATTACAGGTGTGAGCCACCACACCTGGCCAAATCACATACAAATTTTGAGAGAGAAAGACCACTTAGAAATTTATATGACATTTTGACAAAATAATTTTGCATCTGTGGATTGTAATAATTCAAAACTTGGGCTTCTGGGCGGTGCTTGTGGCTCAGTGAGTAGGGTGACGGCCCCATATACCAAGGGTGGCAGGTTCAAACCTGGCCCTGGCCGAACTGCAACAGAAAAATAGCCGGGCATTGTGGCAGGCGCCTGTAGTCCCAGTTACTTGGGAGGCTGAGACAAGAGAAGCCCAGGAGCTGGAGGTTGCTGTGAGCCATGAAGCCATGGCACTCTACCAAGGGCAACAAAGTGAGACTCTGTCTCTAAACCCCCCCCTCAAAAAAACAACCAAATTAAAAAAAAAAAAAAAACTTGGGCTTCTCCTTCATATGTCTTTTTAAACATTTCCCTAATAGTTCGTTCTTGTGCATTTGTAAGTAATACTGATCCTTACTGGTTTGGGAGTTTGACAGTTGGAGATGCCTGGCCCTTAGGTCATGCCAGCCTGCTTACTCGGGGTCCATTTGCTCAAGGCACTAAGAAGCCCCTCAGAAAGGGGCTCGAAAGAAAGGGTTGGGTAGGAGAGGGAGGCGATGGCAAGAAAATAAAAGAAGGCATTTCTGCCAAACTTCCTGTGGGACTTGGGAGTCCAGGTTCCTCACTGAGATTTGAGACATGTGCCCACAGGATGATACAGGAATGGAGAGGGGCATTCTCCTCCATTCAGCACAGATCAACGGCCCAGAATCCTAGCAGGTTGGAGGTCCCAGTGGTTGCTATAGTAACAGAGGGTCTGGTGGCCATCACCAGCAGTAGCGGCTACTTTGCTGCACCTTGACCAGCCTAGGAAGAAGCCGCTCCAAGAAATAGCAGCTGCTGTCCGTGGACACCTGTAAGTTTTCCCTCTTGGGGGTCTAGGAGACAGCTAAGGGAACAGGGGGAGGGGGATGGGTACCACCCTGGTGGCTGAAAGCAGAATAAGCTAAATACCATTTGTATGGGCTCAGCACCTGTAGCTCAAGTGGCTAAGACCCAGCCACATACACCTGAGCTGGCAGGTTTGAATCTACCCTGGGCCCGCCAAACAACAATGACGACTGCAACGAAAAAATTGCCAGGCTTTGTGGCAGGTGCCTGTAATCCTCCAGGGAGGCAGAGGCAGGAGAATTGCTTGAGCCCAGGAGTTTGAGGTTGCTGTGAGCTGTGATGCTATGGCACTCTACCCAGGGCAACAACTTGAAGCTCTGTCTCAAAAAAAAAAAAAAAAAAAAATTACCGTTTATACATTCTTTCGATCATCCTGAATTTGATTCCCAGGCTGAATGGCTTGAGGAAACCTCAGTGACAATAGGATCCTCATTTAATACACAAGGGCATCGAGGCAGAGGGAGGTCACAAGACTGTCCCAAAGATGTCCAGTTAGTGAGAGTTAGTGTCAGAATGGAGGACAGGGCTTCTGAGTCTAAATCTCAGGGTTCTCTCTTGCACCCTTATATTGTGGGTAGCAGCACAGTGCCCAGGAGGACTTAGTGGGTGGGGGTGAGGGGATCTCAAGGCTGTCTCTGCACTTACCAGCCTTCAGCTTGGGGAGGTGATACTGCCACAGGAAGCAGCCGGTCATGACCACAGACAGCAGGCAGAAGAAGCCGCAGCAGACAGGGAAGAGCCACTTCTTTCTCACTTTCAGTAGGCTGGGCTGCCGGCCAGCCTGAGAGAGCAGGGACACAGGGCACAGCCCCCTGGGGTCAGCTGGAAAGAAGAGAGGGACCCCTCCCCTGCCCCCTCCTCAGCCTCAGGCTCCCCCAGACATCATGAGAGCCTACATCTTTGTTTTTCTTTTTTTTTTTTGAGACAGAGCCTCAAGCTGTCACCCTGGATAGAGTGCTGTGGCATCACAGCTCACAGCAACCTCCAATTCCTGGGCTCAAGTGAGTCTCTTCCCTCTGCTTCCTAAGTAGCTGGGACTACAGGCGCCCACCACAATGCCCAGCCATTTTTTGGTTGCAGCCATCATTGTTGTTTGGCGGGCCCAGGCTGGATTCGAACCCACCAACTCAGGTGTATGTTGCTGGTGCCTTAGCCCATTGAGCCACAGGTGCCGAGCCGAGCCCACATCTTTGAACTAATCTCACACCTTGCCAGGGTGATGTCTTCCACAGCTCTGCCCTGAGTGAGCACATACACACCTATGCCTCACCTCACCTGTGTATGTAGAAAAATATCGTGAGATCAGCTGAAATGCCACTTCCTCCTCAAAGCCTTTCCCAATGATCCTCACCCACATCCCCTTCCAAGGCACTTGGTGCCAATGCAGTTCTCTGTGCTACAATAGTTGCTCCACCACATCAGCTGATCTACCTAATAGAGTGTGAGCTCTCCAAGGGCAGGGTCAGCCCCTCTCTTTCTCCCTTCCGTGGCCTCTGGTTCCTTCTGGCTGCTCAGTCTATGTTTGTGGAGCAGGTGTGGGGGTCCTGAGAATGCAGCATGAAGCTTCTCTCCCTCCCTCCCCACACACCCATTTTCCAGAACATCCTCCTCTGTGTTCTCCATCTGGGAAAGAGCACCCAGTGGGCCTGTATACAGCTCCCTACAGGTGGCTGGTACTCCACAGCAATGGCTGGTTCTGGAAGGCTGGTTGCATTGCCACACCCGCCATGTTGCTCTGCCAAAGTGGGTCAAAAACCTTCACAATGAAGAGAGGCTTGTTTGGAGATCTCAAGTAGAGATAGAGAGATTGGGGTCCTCTACCAAGGTTTGGGGGCTGAAGAAGAGTAGCTTGTGGGGGTGAGTGAGGGCCGGCAACAGGGAGTATAAAAATGATGCAAGCAGGTCCTAGAGCTGCCACAGGCAGGAAGAAGAGGGCAGGTGGGAGGTGAATGAGTTATTGGAGAGGGAGGATGGATGGCAACCTGTCCTACAAACATGGTATTTCTCCGTCTTCCCTCCTCCCCTGTCCTCAGTACACACAACCTCTCAGTGATGAATTACCAAATCAGAAATGAAAGAGGGACATCACTACAGATCCTACAGGGAAGTATTGCGAATGACTTATGCCAATCTATTTGACAATTTAAAATGATAAGGACAAATTTCCTGACCAATACAATTCCCAGGTAATCTCAAGCACAAGGACACCAACCATCTACTAATGATCATCAGCTCCCTAGTTTCTGCCCAGCTCTCTCCTGAACTTCAGACTCCCATTTCATGTGCCTGAGCATTTCCATCTGGAAGTCCCCATGCATCTGAAACTCAACATCCAGGACAGATTCACTTATGTTATTTCCTCTTCCTTCTCTAATATTTTCAATATCAGATCCTGGCACCCAGCTAGAAACTTCAGGGTCTGCCCTGGTCTCTCCTTGTCCTTCAGTCCCCACCTCCAGCCAACCATCAAGCCCGCTGTCCCATAAAAACTCTAAAATACTGCAAGCATACTGAAGAACATAGAGCAACTTTACAAAGAAGTCATCAACATATAGAGGAACATTTGGTAAATATTTTGTAAAATTTTTGTAATGAATATTTTGTAAATAAAGGTACACTTAGCTACCTATGTATGGTGACTTCAGGGTGAGTTTTGGCACACCCTGTATTTTGCGTTTGAGTCAGGAGCTTTGTGCTAAGAGTGGAACTTCTACATGGCAAGATATGTCCATCTTCACCTTAACCAGATACTATCCAGTTGCTCTCCAAAGTGTTGCTCCAACTTACACTCCTACCACATTTGATTCTCACTGCTGTTTTTCATCTGCATTTTTCTTGATGATTAATACCATTGAATACTTTTCAATGTGTCCCCTGTATTTATTTGGGCTTGATTTTCTGTGATAAGACTGTTCTCCTATTCTCCCTCTCTCTCTCTTTGTCTCTCTCTCTTTATAATCTTAGAATATTATTTCAAATTAACATAAGGGTACAAGTTTTTAGGTTATATTGTTTTCACTTCTAAGGTAAAGTTCAAGTTGTAGTTGAGCCCTTCACACGGGCGGGGGGGCGTGCTGAACACTCTCATGTTATATACTTTAGGTGAGATCTCCTCCCTCCTCCCCCTTGCTCTCCCCTCCCCCTTGCTTGACTATTATTTGTGTGAGCATATAGTTGTTTATATATTGGTTTCATATTAGTATTGGGTACGTTGGTATTAGAGTTCTCTATATGTTCTGTATGCTTTTTTTTTTTTTTTTTGAGACAGAGTCTCACTTTGTCGCCCTTGGTAGAGTGCCGTGGTGTTATAGCGCACAACAACCTCAAACTCTTTTTTCTTACTTTCTTTTCTTTCTTTCTTTCTTTCTTTTTTTTTGTTGTTGTTGTTTTCTTTTGCAGTTGACGTTGTTTGCGAGGGCCGGGCCGGGTTCAAACCTGCCAGCCCTGGTGCATGTAGTTGGTGCCCTAGCCACTGAGCTACAGGTGCTGAGCTGAACCTCAAACTCTTGGGCCCAAGTGATCCTCTTGCCTCAACCTCCCAAGTAGCTAGGACTAAAGGCACATGCCACAATGCCAGGCTGTTTTTTGTTTTTCTTTTAGAGACAGGGGTCTCCCTCTGGCTCAGGCTGGTTTTGAACTCCTGAACTCAAGCAATCCACATAGTTTGGCCTCCCAGACTGCTAGGATTACAGGCGTGAGCCACCGTGCCTAGCTGTTCTGGATACTCTTACTCATGATTTGCCTTTTCACGTTGTGTTGGTAACTTTGGCAAACAGGTAAAATATAATAGTGGTGGCTCAGAACCTGTGGCTTAACAGGCTAAGGCGCCAGCCGTGTACACCTGAGCTGGTGGGTTCGAATCCAGCCTGGGCCCCAAACAACAATGACGGCTGCAACCAAAAAATGGCTGGGCATTGTGGCGGGCGCCTGTAGTTCCAGCTACTTGGGAAGTAGAGGCAGGAAGCTCACTTGAGCCCAGGA
>CAUYON010084733.1:0-12574 GCA_963573935.1 Arctocebus calabarensis
GTAGTCCCAGCTACTTGGGAGGCAGAGGCAGGAGACTCACTTGAGCCCAGGAATTGGAGGTTGCTGTGAGCTGTGATGCCACGACACTCTACCCAGGGTGACAGCTTGAGGCTCTGTCTCAAAAAAAAAAAAAAAAAAAAAAGGAAAATATAGGATTTGGGACATGAAGATGCTTTGATGTTGGGCTTGGCTCACAATGACTGATTTTTATTTTTTGAGACAGAGTCTAACCTGGGTAGAGTGCCCTGGTGTCATCATAGCTCACAGCAACCTCAAACTCTCAGACTCAAGCGATTTTCTTGCCTCAGCTTCCCAAGTAGCTGAGACTACTAGGCACCCACCACACCTGGCTAGTTTTTCTATATTCAGTAGAGACAAGCAAGCAAGTCTTGATCTTGCTTAGGCCAGTCTGAAACTCTCAGAGTGCTGGGATTACAGGGGTGAGCCACCGTGCTGGCCAATGACTATATTAAGTTAATTCATTTAATTTTTTTGAGCTTTACTTGCCTCATCAATCACCTGAAATCATTTAAATAAGAAAGTGTTTAACAAATTTCGCATACTGATGATAATGACTAAGATGATAATAATGGTTTCCCAGTTGGTGAAGGTGGAGGAAGGAGGAAGAAGAGGATGGAGAATCTCTCTTCTATGATGCTACGACATTTTATTATTGTTCAAATATTAAATCTTCAAATTGAGACTACGTTTCACTTGTTTCTGACCATGACAGACCATTAGCACCATTGAAAGAGACTTTTTTTAAAAACAAACAAACAAAAAAAAAACAAACACCACGCCTGAGATCTTGTTGACTGAGAATCTCTGAGGGGTTGGGCTGGACATCGTGTTTTTCAAAGCACCCTAGACCTGGCTGCGGGGTTGAGAACAGCTGCTGTACATCCGTGCCTTCAAAAGGAAGCTATGGGTGAGAAGCATGGCTGATTTTTATAACTCAGAGGACTTGGCCAGGAAATTTGTCAATACCCAGTAACCTGTATTGGCAGGAAGCTGGAAATGAACTGATTAGAGCTCACGCAGCTAACCTGTCTATGAAAGTAGCTCCCTCCAAACTTACTAGATGCTTTAAAGCATAGAGTTCAAAGGCAGTGGTGTGCGCGGCTCAGCAGGGAAGGCCTCTGTGCATTTCAGATGCACGGGATCCTTGTGATTCTGGGCATTCCTCCCATGTCCGGCGGCAGCCCCCTCCCTGTCTACTGTCTCTAGTCTTAACCCTCTGCAAGCTATTTCCCACAGTTTTGCAGAAGCCTGTATTCATTTTCTAGTCCAGCATAACAAATGACTGCAAACACATCGGCAAAGAACAGCACCCATTTACCAGCCCACATGTGCATAGGCTTAGAGTCGCCGGATTCCTGCCAGGCTGGAGTCACCATGTGGTCTGACTATGTTCTCATCTGCAGCCTGGGGATCCCCTTCCACACTCAGTCAGGTTGCATTTGGTTCCTTTCCATTGTGGGATTCAGGTTCCCATCTCCTATTTCCTTCCTGGCTGTTAGCCAAGGGCCACTCTCAGTTCCTGCAGGCCACTCCCATTCCTGGACACAGGTCCCCCTCCAGCAGTAGAGAGTCATCATCATATCCAGCTGATCTCAGGTTTGGAATACTTTTTTTTTTGAAGCCTCACCTGATTAAGTCAGGCTCACCCAGGACAATCTCTTTATCTTAGAGTCAGCTGATTTGGGACCTTCATCACATCTGCAGAAACCTCTTCACAGAAATATGTAAGTTAGTATTTAATTCAATAAGTGAGAGAAGATATGTGTACACACGGGGCTGGGAACTTAGGGAGCTACCTTAGCATTCTGCCAAATAGACATGTAAAATGTTTCTACGCGGGTTCATTTCACCTACTGAGTAAAGTCCATGTTCCTGACAAGTATTTATTGAGCAACTGCTGTGTGCTCTCCCAGGCACTAGAGATATAATAGTGCATCTGACAGTGTCTCTCGCTTTCTTGCAGAGCTCACCTTCTGGTTGGGGAGACAGGGAGAAAGCAAAAGATAACTATAAAGGTTTGTCAGACAGTGGTAGTTTTATGAAAAAGAATAAAACAAAATAGAGCAGAGAGCGATGGCCAGTTGTCACTTTATACACATCAACCGGAAAGGCTTCTGTCACAGGCGCCATCTGAGCTGGAATCTGAAGGGCGGAGGAGCGGTGAGGGGAGAGCGTATGGCCGCTGGCCCTTGGTATTTCTCTTACTTGCTGAATAGATGACTGGAAAAAAAGAACTGTTTCAGGCAGGGGGAAGAGCGAGTGCCAACTCTGAGCGAGGAGCCTCACGCTCCCTGGTGTTTGTCTGTCCTGCTACGAACAGCAGGCTGCTCGGGGAATAATTCTAGTCTTTGGAAATGAGAAGAAACATCAAAGTCAGGGTCCCATTCATGGGTTGGGACATAGGTGAGCAAGATGGAGTGTCAAGCGCCAACTGCGGAGACTGGGTTCACGGGAGGGTGCAGGGCCCTGTGTCATCCCTCGGCCCCCGCCAGGGAGCCTGGGACTGGAAGTCATCCTGGGGACTCCCGGAGGGCAGGGACAGAACCTCCTCACAGGGACAGGCATGAAGTCCTGAGGGCAGGGCCGGAACCTTGTCAGACACCGCGGAGGCTGCAGGCGGGAGGAGCTGTCAGCGCTCCTGAGCACTGGGCGAGCTCGGCTGCCCCTCGCCTCCTGGGCAGCAGCGGCGTACAGCCGGCCTCTCGGCCTCGGCACGTGGGAATTGGTGAAGCCCTCCTTGTACCCCTGGCACCGGCACAGTTACCAAGAAACGGAGCCTCTTCTGGCAGGGCCACGGAGCCCGAGGAGGGACGGGCCGACGGGGTAAGTTCCCTGCCATGGCGTTTCTGATCGTAAAGAAGGGGGAACTCGGGGAAGCTGTTTTCTGCGGGGATATATTGCCTGAGCACTCGGATGAGAACTGAATCTCACGGTACAGCCCTGGGGCCCGACGACGGCCACTCCTGCTCTTCCCAGGCCCCTCCGAGTCGCAGCTTTGCTGTCCCTTCTGGGTCACCAGGTCCGTCCGCTCACTCGTCCTTTTCTTGAGCCTCATCCTTTCGGATCACATGTGCTCGCCACGAACCCAACCCTGCTTCGTGGCATTTTGTTTTTGTTTTATTCCAGTTTCAATTCCCACCACCGGCTGGCATCATCTATCTGTATAACTTAATTCAAATTAGGAAATCAAGAGCGTAGTTGTCCCAGCTCATCTTTTCATTTTTTAAAATTTGATCCAGTTTTTATTATTCATAATGAAATGAATATGTGAAAGTAATACTAGGAGGATAATCAGGATCTTTTAAAGTTAGATAAAATCAGAGATATAAAAGGTAGTATTTAGACAGAAAGAAAAAAGTAGCATAGTGGTGATTACCGACAGTAAATATTAAAGTTTCCAGAACACAACCTTTAAAGAGCTGTATTTTAGACTGTGGATTAATATTTTGCAGTAACTAGGAGTGCGTGGTATGCCTCCTGGTGAGGAACTCATCTTTTTTTTAGTACCAGTGACATGAAGGAGTGGCTTGGCTCTGACGGCAATGTCGGAGTGATGACCCGAAGTCCAGATGAGGGAGGAACAGGCAAGAAGGGGCATTGTGGGTTTAAAACGTCAAATAGCCACCATGGGCCGAAAGTGTGGAAAGTTCTCTCAAAGGCAGTTGGGGAGAGCACACACCAGCTGATATCTCCGATTCAGAAAATGAGCTGCGACCTTCAGGGTGGAGTCCCTTCCCAGGAGTCAGGAGGAGCTTGTGGGGAGAAACGCAGCCACAGTCCCCAGCCCGGCAGAGACAAGTTGGGAGCAGGAGGCGGCGGCCAAGGGTCTGAGAGGCGTCTCTCGGGGGCTGAGCTGTGGCTTCACAGAGGCCAGCATCTGCCATTGCCACTTCATTAGGCAATAGAAGAAGGAGAGTGAGTCCTCAGGCCATACACATTTCAAGAGGGGCGTGAGAACGACCCACGACCCCTGAAGGGCAGCTGGCCACACCTACAGGGGCTGCACACACCAACGCTCAGAGCCCCGTCCACGGAAGGCTTCCTGGTGCCAGGCACTGTCCAGACACCAGGCATACGGCCACCCTCTCCACCCTGGACACGCCCTGGCCTCTCCCTGATTTATTTTCATTTATAGCACTTGAACCTTTCTTAAATGCTACCTGTTTTACTTACTTATTTCTAATTTCACCTCCTGAATGGCATCTCAGCTCCATGAGGGCAGGTATACTCTGTTTTTCCAGTGTCGTATTTAGAGACACATCCATACAGAGGCTTGTTCAGGAATTACTTGCTTCCTAGAGGAGTGAGTTCCATTGTTGATCTGAGTTACTTGCAGAGAAAGGGAGAGAGACCCCATTCCTGAGTCAAAAGTGTCTGCGTGTGCCCCAGACACGCTGAAGAGGCAGGAACACGTTTCCTCATTTGAGGATTTCCTTCTCTTATTAGGCATAAAGAAGAATGTTTTCAACACATGTAGGGGTATATTTTCCAGAATAGTCCACATTAAGCTGTGGTATCAAGTCAGCCCCTAAAATCTCAGTGGCTTAACTCGGTACCCCACGTGCCACGCGAGGCTGCTGGGGGTTCTTCGGCACGTAGTGACTCAACGGCCTCCGCTGACAGAATCACTACCTTCCTCTGACGCCATCCGACACCATCGCCTCACTCAGCATGACGCAGGAGCTTGCTGCTGCCAATACAAGAGAGAGCCAGAACATCTTTAGATTTGCTTAGAACTTGTTTCCCAACACCGTATCTGGTAGCCAGTGGTCAGCGGTACCCAGGTGGGAGCAGAGAGCCAGCTGTAGGAAGCTGCTCACCTCCCACGGCCGTGACCAGCCTGCGGGACCAGCACCCAGGTTTCACACAAGAAGCTCTTGGAGAGCACAGAATTTGGCTTAAAACACAGTGATAATTAAATAAACATTATTGTACATATATGGGCAACACTTATAGCCAACTTTTTTTGGTAAATTAAAGGAAAAAATAGCACTTGAATGTCAAGTTGTAGTTGGGGTGATTCAGTCAGGACTCACGGCCCTGCCGAGACAGCATGGATGTGAACGGGCCCCTTTCAGTCCTCAGTCCCTTCTCCCTCCTGCAGCAGGGCCCGTATTTTTAAACAGAGTTGTCCGTGCGGACCTGATCCCTAAGGCCCACAAAGCAGGGAAAACAAATGCTCCTGTCTTCCAATGACAACAGATTCTGGCTTTTTTATCTTATTGTGAAGGAAATTGCATCATATATGCCACTGACCTTGAACACTCATGCTTGGCAGGCCGAGTTGTGCCTGGTGTCAGCAGGCCTGGTTTGAAATTCACCCTCCTCCTCATGGGAAATATTTGCAGAAAGTGGTTGTACAAGTAGGCAGCACAAGGAAACAGCGTGTCCTAGTCCTCTCAAGCTTGTAAAATTTTCAGTTCTGTATAGGCTAATTGACAAATTGGACCATACAGTCCAATTTGGATTTATTGGACCTTATTGGACCATAAGTAAAAAGGTAGAATGTTAAGCATTATAAAAATAACATTCTTTTTCATTATTATGAATGTGTGCTCATTATTTACAAATTTAGAAAGTACAGAAATGCAGATACAACATAGCTCAGCAAAAATATATGAATTGTCACTTGTTTTGTGCAAGGCAGAATAATAGGTGCTTAGAATACAGCAGTGAATAGACTATTGCCCTCATCCTTACTCATCGGAGATAATCACTGGTAAACATTCACTCATGGAACCAAAATCATAATCCTTTAACTGGACTTCTGATTGTAAAGAAGAGGAACCTTCTTTTATTTTTTAATTAATTTTCTTGACTTAAACTCTTAGAGAAAGCTACAAATACAAATATAACATGGTGACACAGCCATTAAACTCTTCGTAGGATTCTCTTTTTAACTATCTTTTAATATTAGTGTATGCATATAAACACACACACACACAAATATTTAACCTTAGGAGACTAAAGCAAATGGGCTCAGCCTGTGCTTGCATCTGCCCCAGGCATAGCCTATTCTCCAATCAGAGTCATTCTCTGAGTGCACCAGGCCCTTCAAATCAGGACACAAGTATTGGGCTCATATCACAGATTACAAAAAGCAGGTAGACATCTGCACCACGATTTTTACTAAATTAATGTAATTCATAGTTCCATTTCAAATGTATGGATGGCACCTATAAAAAATAAGCAAATGAATCCTCTCAGGTTATGACAAGGTTTATCATTCAGCTGAATATTTAGTTAATGATGAAACTAATACTGACCTGACCTAGATTCCAAACTTCAGCCAAAATAGTTTTCCCAGAGACCAGAGTTCAAGTTCAGCCTGGATAAAAGTTGGTGAAGCAATTCTTTCTTACTCGATGGATTCTGTCATAATGCTTTCTGTTATACTCTGATTTGTTCAGTGGTCAGTTCTAAAAAAGCTGAATTCTTAACATTTCAGGTTAAGTAGAACAGATATAACAATAAATTAAAGCAGATCAACTTTTCTTTTTCCACTTTTAAAAACTATATGTATACACTAATATTAAGAGGTAAAGTTAAAAAGAGAATCCTAAGAAGAGTTTAATAGCTGTGTCACCACGTTATATTTGTATTTTTGGCTTTCTCTAAGAGTTAGAGTCAAGAAAATTAATTAAAATCTACATTGACAAATGGGGGATTAGAGGGAAGGTGACTCAGGAAAACTAAATACCAAGTTGGAGACACCTTTGACAGGGGAAGACGCCTAAATACCAGATTCCAAAGCAGCTCATCCTCTGAGTTTCTTAGCTGTTTTTTTTTTTCAAATTTCAAAGCTAAAATTGATTGTTTTCCATCAAAAGCTTAATTCTACTTCAATGTATCTTTAGCTGTCAAGTTCATTTTCACAGTTCCAAGTCATCTTTTTAAAATTATGATTATAAATTAAATGCTAGAGACACTAAAAAAGAATCAACTGTTCATCCAGAGTCCTGAGATCAGAAAGAGTGTTACTTGGGTGCTGTGCACCTTCCCAGTGTCTGCCCTCCAGAAGAGGCTGCCTTTCTCTGATGGTAGGAAGGCATTTCCCTGCCTATGATTATGACTAGGGGTGAAGTATATTAAGGCCTTTAGACTCCACTCGAGTTATTTGTGAAGGAGTCAGCTGCCCACAAGCTGAAGGCTGAAGTGGCCCTACCAGGAGTAGCAGCTGGATCCCATGTGTCTGCTAAATACTCAGATCAGCCCAAGACGAAAAACAGAAAGTACCAACACCAAAAATCAGCTTTGCATTGGGATGGAGGGTACAGCTATCACTTTTCTTTAAGGCTGATTAATTACACAATTTACATCCAGCTCTGGCTTGTAAATTACCAGCAGCAGGCAGCAGATGATACTGTAACTGCTCAGTAGTCATTTTTAGAGAGAGGCTTTCAAAATAGAATCAATTTATGAAACAATGTAATTAAATAAGCTGCAAAGAGAAAATATTTCAACTCTCTAACTCTTTACCCCTTTCTATGTGATCAAGGAAATTCCTTCCTGGGGTGGGGGTGGTGGGTGGTGGTGGTGGTTATTAATCCCGATTTCCAAGTGGATTCCAGTGTGTTCTTTTGATGTGACATGACTTTATAGACACATGATATGCAAGAATGACCTTGTTGTTTCCCCAAAGTAGTCAGTTTTTTAACGTTTTCTTTTTAAGTTATCTATGTTTTAGAATCATAGAAACTTAAAGCAAGATTTGAGGAAAATTCTACCCAAGGAAGGGATTCCCTTTATTTAGATAAAGTATCTCTGATGCATTTATCAGGAGCCATGAACCAGTAACAATTTATGCCAATCAAACATCAAAAACTGCCACCAACATAATGATGGCAACAAGGCCAAACACCTTTCAACACTACAACCAATACATCAATCTTAAAATCAGTAAATTCTCGCAGGTTAAATTTGTACAGAATTTTGATAAGCTGACTCAAGTTTAGTATTTTTCTGTAATAATGAAATAAAACAAATCACAATAGTAAACATACTTATATTCCATCTCTAGTCTGCCCTCATCCTGAAAAAAAAGTTATCTTTTAAAGAAAGACATGATGTATAGATGAAAAGGAAATATGTCACTCTTTTATGACCTAGTGGCATTCAGACCTGTAATGTTCTAGGGATACAAAGTGTTTTATAATTAGGAGTTACCATTGTTACCTAAGACTCTGTGTTTATCTGAGTTGGAATTCGGCATCAGTAGCTTCCCATAAATGAAGACTATTCACAAACAGTTTGTCACAGTCTCCACTCCCTGGAATGTTCTGTCTTTTTCATGACCTATCTCCATTTCCCTGGGATGATCTACACAGACAATGCAAAAAATAAAGAAGCCTAGAACACGAAGGCTGCTGTTGATATTGCTTAGAGTTAACAGAATCTGCTCTAAATACCCCTGATAAATTAGTTAACCCTTCTCTCAGCTTTGAAAAGTATTAATATCCTTGTGTTCTATTAGTGAACAGTACAGCCGTTGTTGCCAGACAATTTTGGATTTAAATTCTTGCTTTGTTGTTATTTATGTTTTATCTTAGTCAATTTCTCTCAATTTAATAAATGCCAGTTTTCTAATCTAAATGTCAGTTGTACTTATTTTATAGAGTTTTGCCTGACCACAGTGCCTTTCATACAATTGGCAAGTAAGAATGGTTAACTGAGATTATTTCTGACTTTTTCCTCCTACTTGTCTCTCTATCCATCTGCATCTATTTATTTATCTGGATGGATGCGTGAGTAAACATGTGGAAAAAACTTGGAAACAAGCATCTGCTTGATAAGTAAAAGATACAAGGTCATTACATGTTGGCCGCAGAGCCTTTCTTCTTGCTTTTCTAAACCTGTAAGACTCCTCTTCAGGTTTTCCACATCCTTTGAAGTTTTTATTTGTTTATTTATTTATTTATTGAGACAGAGTCTCAAGCTGTCACCCAAGTAGAGTACTGTGACATCATAGCTCACAGTAATCTCCAACTCTTGGGGGTCAAGCAATCCTCTTGTCTCAATTTTTCTATTTTTAGTAGAGACAGGGTCTAGCTCTTGCTTAGGCTGGTCTCAAACTCCTGAGCTCAAGCAATCCACCCACCTTGGCCTCCCAGAGTGCTGGGGTTACAGGCATTCACCACCACATGCAGCCTGAAGTTCTTATTTATAAGCTACCAAATCCAGCTCTGGCTAATATAAACAGGGAAAGAAATGTATTACAAGATACCGTTGGAGGTAGTATAAATGTGATGGAATGCATGTTGGTCCAACCACTTTGGAAAACTGTTGGAATTATCTACCAAAATTGAATATAGGCAGAATTTATGATCTGGCAGTTTGATTCCCATTTACATACCCCGTACAATAACATGTACATATGTGGACCCAAAGGCATAGGAAAGGATGTTCATGGCCTAGCAGCATTCAGACCTGTCATGTTTTAGGGATACAAAGTGTTTTATAATTATGAGTTATATTATTTGTAATATCCCCAAACTGAAAACAATGCAAATGTCCATCAACAGAGAAATGGATAAACTATTGTGTAGCCACAGAAATGAAACACTACACAGCAATGAAAGTGAATGAACAAACCCATACCCAGTGGCATGATGACACTCGAAAAAACATCACATCAGGGGAAAGAATGCAGATGCAACATAGCATATTCTGTTTTATTTCATTTATATGAAGTTCAAGAATGGGACAAAACTAATGTCTTAGAAATCAGCATAGTGGCCTCCTTTGTAGTAAAGATGCAGAGAAGATGTGAAAGAGTTTTTAGCCTTTAGCTGAGCCGAGACTCGAGGGAGGTGCAGAGAACTTCTGTGCTCCTGGGACTGAGCGTCTGGGAAACTGCACACTGCTGAGATTGGAGATGGGAGAGGAAAGTCAGACCCGAGTAGGACGCAGGGGCAGAGGGGACTCCGTGCCCTGGAACATGCCTGTGTGTGCTTTTTAATTTATATTTTCATAATAAAAATGTTTGGGCATACATCTCTCTACTAAAGTAAATATTAGTGTGAATTCTTTTTCTTTGAGAGAGAAGCTAACATTTGTATAGTGTCAAGAATGACTCTGTCACAGCGTCTGACCAGAGTGATCTTTCACATAAAACTGTGAAGTGGGTGGGGCTGGTGAGGGAAATGGTCGTGGTGTCTTTACTTTCTTTTCGAGGAATAAATCTTCTGAGGCTAAATTCTGTGCTCTTCAATCTGAATGGAGTTTAGATTTTGGATCACACTTTCTAAGAATGTAACCAAAACAGCTGGTTTAACAATTGAAAAGTAAAATGAGCCACACACAGTGCTGAGCCCTGAACCCCACGGCAGCATGGGCCTGCCCAGTGGGGTCACCTCGAGTCTTGTTCTAACATCCAGCCCAAGAGGAGCTCTCCTGTTATCAGAAGGGTGTCCACTGATGCATTGAGAGCTGCTTTTATAGAGCACAATTGCTGCTCCTGAGAAGTGTACACACCATCACGAGGAATCACCTTAAATAATGCAGGTAACATGGTGTAGAGTCTGCAGCGTGGATGGTATCATTAGGAGCTGGGAGCATTTGCCTTTTTGCTGCATTAAACTAGAGATTAAGATAGTCAGGGAGGTTCTGTCTCATAAATCACCATGGTATAGACCGTGAAATCAGGGAGGGCCAAAATCCAATCACAGGACAGGTGCATTTTGGGGGCCCACTGCCCTTTCCTCTCTGTTGAGGTCACGGTTACTCCTGTCTGTTCTATTTCCTACTGAAACCTGATGTTAGTGTGTTACTCTCCCTCAGCCACTTTTCCCATTATTATGAATTAAAACCAACATGCCATCTCCCAGGGAATTTTGTACAGTAAGTCTTGTGCTAATTATTAATCACAGAATCAACGTCACTTCCCTACCAAAGAAGGTTCAGTTATAATCAATGGGTTAGGTATCTTTGACCCTGGTACATGAAATTGCACCACTGGTCTTCGTTCTGAGAGTTATGCCTGTGGATTATCACTCCATTTGGAATGTCATCTGCCAACCAATTGCATTTAATTTCCACTAACAGAAATTTTTAGGAAGACTAATTAAGGCATATATTGTTTGCAAATGTTATTACTACATGCACTTCTTGGAAGTATTAGCTTAATTCTGAGAAGTTTTTTGGCTTCAAGGAGAGGAGGTTAATTAAGGTATTTCCCACATTTCTGTCTTTGGAGCTGTTGTTCTCACAGGAGTTAGTAAAAAGTGGATCCAAAAGTGACTATAAAGAAGGGTAACATATTAGCCAAAATGCACCTGCTTTTGAAACAGAAGGCCCTGAAAATGTGAGAGCAGAGGCTTAATCCCTTTTCCTTACAAGTTGCATTGGATATAAAGAATGCATAGATATTGGGGGTGGTCGTGGTGGTTATTATTTTAGCATGGCATAAAATTTATGCAGGTACCAAGTGATTTCATCTTTGAGAACAGATATTTTGTTTGTCTACATAATCTCAGAATCCAAAGCTTAGCTTGACCCTGGACAACATAAGATCATCAAGTTCTTGGCAGATTGTCTTTGATGATTTTGGAATCCAGTTTGTTTCTATATTTGCCTGATTTGGGAAAAGAGCTACAATGTATCAACTACAACTCTCGTATTATGTTAACATACATTTGCTTTTAAGTTTCACCTATTAGGCCATATACATAGGAAACCCATTTTTAAAATGGAGTTTTGTTGGTTATTTTTTAATCTGTGTATGGGCGGGATTGGGGATTGTCTTGGCTGTGCTCAGGTACCTGGCAATGCTCTTCCTTGCAGCAAGGTGTGGCTTCACCACTTGCAGGGGCCCCGGCAAAGTATAAACAGAATATTCTTAGTCCAAAAAGTGCAGAAAAACTGCCATTTGACGTGCAAAAACGGAAAGTGTTTTCATTTCTTCTGTCGTCTCTCCTTTTCAACCTGTCATGATATTTTTTTATTCTCTATTTGTTGTCATTCTAAATAAAGAAAAATTAAATTTTGAGTCATTGGGATGCATGTTGTCCTCGTCTTTCTACTGTGCCATGTCGGCGTTGGACGTGAACATCAGAGCATCCAATCCGTGTGCAGAGTCGCTGAGATTATGCGATTTGTGCTTAGTGGCTTTCCATGCACACGTATTTCCTGCTTGCCGGAGCAGCGGATCCACTGCACACTGACCCATCCGTTTCCATTCTACTTCTCGGCACACGTATAAATGTTCTACCAACACTTTCTACTTTCAACTTGTTGATGAACAAGGAAGGACTAAGGAGAAAAGGACTTCTGTGACCCTTTATGACCATATGTCCTTCTGCGTCATTGTTTTCAGCAAAAGTGTTTGGCAAATAGGAAGGTAACATGAATGAAATATATATGACAGGTTCCTTGATTATTTGTGTTTTTTTTTTTATTATGTCAGGTTCACTGAAGGTTCAAGGAATTTGGTTACAATGTTTGCATTTGTTAGGTGAAGTCCCTCTTACAATTGTATTCCGCCCCAAGAGGTGTGTCACACACCATAACATTGTACCCATGTACTTATAAGTGGAAACCCCGCTCCCCATTCCCG
>CAUYON010084734.1:0-18609 GCA_963573935.1 Arctocebus calabarensis
CCAGCTACTCGGGAGGCTGAGGCAAGAGAATCGCTTAAGCCCAAGAGCTGGAGGTTGCTGTGAGCAGTGTGACGCCACGGCACTCTACCCAGGGCGATAAAGTGAGACTCTGTCTCTACAAAAAAAAAAAAAAAAAAGTCAATGGGAAGCTGTTTCCTTTGCTTGGCTATGCACCACCACCACCTAAAAATGGGAATGAACACAAATGCCCTGGACACCCCTTGAATGTTACATCTTTAGTTAGTTTATCTTCAGCTGTGCCAAACCAGGTTTCTATTTCTTGGGCATCAGAAATTGGAAAGAATTACTCCATGTTTGTGTACCTTATTACGACAGCTCACATCAGCTATGTTATTACAGAGATTAAAAATAAAAGGTATTAGCTCAGTGCCCATAGTTCAGTGGTTAGGGTGCCAGCCACATATACTAGGCTGGCAGTTCAAACCCAGCCTAGGCCTGCTTAGCAACAATGACACCTACAACAAAAAAACAGCTGGGCGTTATGGCAGGCAACTGTAGTCCCAGCTACTCTGGAGGCTGAGGCAAGAGAATCGCTTAAACCCAAGAGTTTGAGGTTGCTGAGAGCTATGATGCCACAGCGCTCTACCAAGGATGACACAATGAGGCTCTGTGTCAAAAAAAAAAAAAAGGAATTAGAAACCCGATCATTAAAGAAAAACTGAATGATTGGGGTTTCTAATGTAGGTAGTTTCTACCTACAAATAAATGAGAAGCCCACATGGATTTTTTCCTGTGACAAAAAAAACTGCCTATGAAAGTCTAATATTAGATGGGCTTTTTATGGAAATTCTCAATGACCGTTTTAATGTGGATGAGATTAAATTCCAAGAAGATGGTTCTTGGTGTCCAGTGAGACTGAAGAAAGAAGCTATGCAAGTATCCAGCCGACCATGTGCAAAAATAGAAAGTTCAAGAGTCCTCACTAAACCTTGTTCTGTGACTGTAGCCAATGACGCAAGTAAGAAGAAAGTGGATGTTACTGACCTAACAATAGAAAGCTCTTCTGATGAAGAGGAAGATAGTCCTGCTAAAAGGAAATGTATCTTTATATGAGACATACAAAGCAGCCCAACCAAAGGGGTCTCATGTATCAGCCATCTTCTGTAAGGGTGCCCAGTGTGACTTTGGTTGATCCTGCTGCTATTCTGCCTTCATTAACAGACTATGCAGTACCATTCCATCACACGCCAATATCAAATATGTCATCAGATTTGCCAGGAGAACAAAAAAGAAATGATATTAATAATGAACTGCAGTTTGGAACATGCTCTGATACTATGTAACAATGAATACAAAACAAAACAATTTGTGTTATGGAATGGAAAACAGCTTGATTATTTCAAGAAAAAAATGACTGTCTTATTGTTACTACTGCGATATTGTCAGGTGCGAATGGTGCTCAATAGCTGTATTGCTAAAATTTGGAAGTGCTAAACATTTACTTATTTAATCATGTGGTAATTATATTTTGTTAAAGTTTATGATTCAAATAAGGTAAATGTGTTGTCTTCAATGAGAAAAAAATCTAATGAGTTAGTTTCACACAATGAAGCATCTAAAATTTAAAAATTACAATTTATAGAGTGTCAATAAAACAAAAACATTGAGAATGTACCATAAGAAATTTTGACACTACCTGCTTTTTAATTAAAAATAATTGAGTATTTTCAATGAAATACTTTAGGAGGGGATAAAAATATTTTACATGCTACAATTGAAACTTAAGGTGAAATAAGAAAAATCACATGTTGCTAAATTTATAAAACAAGGTATTAAATTTTAATCACTATTAAAACTTTATTTCAGCTAAGAGTTTTAATATTCTACTTAAAATGTAAAATTCAGGAACATTTTCATATTTTAGTTTATTAGAAAAACAAACATCTGAAATACTTTATCAAATTTTACTGTTAGAACAAAATTGTTTCAGTGAGATATGTTTACATTAATACTTTTGTGTGAGTATGTCCAGGAGAGCTTTTTATTTGTATGGAACACATTAATAACTTCTGTATTTTATATAGATTACACCTGTGCTATGCTTAGAAGACAAGTCAGAGTTTCAACCAAAGTTTTAGAAAAATTTCTAGGTATTTTATTATGACATTGTGTATGTCAGCATATTCAAAATTATCCATGAATTGAAGTGTCAAAAGATATAGATCAAGAAAATCTCTTAAATCTTTTCTAAATAGACTTTATATTTATTGGAACACATGAAATTACCAAAGAAATTATAATACAACTGAAGAGCTAGAATTGAAATTATGAAAGTAGGGAGCCTTTAGACCTTGATGGGCATTCACTAGTGATAGAGATGCAAAACAGTTTGACAATCACACCAAGCTTGTAATTATTTTAATTGAAGTTATGAATGGGAATATTTAGTAATTTGAGTTCAGTACACAGTATTTCAACAGAGATGTCAATACTTTACAAAAAAGGTTTCAGTTATTAATATAGACTGAGTGATATAACAAGCATTAGAAGTAATTGAACATATAAAGCTGAAAAACATAGAACCTGTTAAAAAAATTTTTTAAAGTTACATTATTAGAAGCAAAACAAAATTAAGTCAATTAACATTCCAATAACCTTTTTTGACGTAGTTACAGAAATACTGAATGTATAAAGCTCCCAGAAGGTATTATAAAGGCTAGACAACAACAGCCAAGATGAGAGGTTAATTAAGGACACAACTCCCTTCACCATAGCCCCAAAGAAAATGAAATACTTAGGAATATACCTAACAAAAGAGGTGAAGGACCTCTATAAAGAAAATTATGAGGCTCGGCCCCTGTGGCTCAACGGGCTAAGGCGCCAGCCACGTACACCTGAGCTGGTGGGTTCAAATCCAGCCTGGGTCCACCAAACAATGACGGCTGCAACAAATAAATGGCCGGGCGTTGTGGTGGGGTGCCTGTAATCCCAGCTATTTGGGAGGCAGAGGCAGGAGACTTGCTTGAGCCCAGGAATTTGCTGTGAGCTGTGATGCCACAGCACTCTATCCAGCGTGACAGCTTGAGGCTCTGTCTCAAAAAAAAAAAAAAAAAGAAAATTATGAAACCCTAAGAAAGGAAATGCCAGAGGACTTTAACAAATGAAGAACATACCATGCTCATGGCTGGGAAGAATCAACGTTGTTAAAATGTCTACATTTCCCAGAGCAATTTACAGATTCAATGCCATCCCTATTAAAATACCAACATCCTACTTTCAAGACTTGGAAAAAATGATTCTGTGTTTTGTATGGACCAGAAAAAACCCTGCATAGCTAAGGCAGTTCTTAGTAATAAGAACAAAGCTGGGAACACCACCATATCAGATTTTAGGCTATACTACAAGGCCATAGTGGTCAAGACAGCATGGTACTAGCACAAAAACAGAGACACAGACATTTGGAATTGAATAGAAAACCTGGAAATGAAGCCAACAACTCACAGCCACCTAATCTTCAATAAACCAAACAAGAACGTCCACTGGGGGAAAGACTCCCTATTCGATAAATGGTGCTTGGAGAACTGGATATCCACATGTAAAAGACTGAAACTGGACCTGCACCTTTCTCCACTCACAAAAATGGATTCAAGATGGACAAAGGACTTAAATTTAAGGCATGAAATGATAAAAATCCTCAAAGAAAGAATTGGAAAAACACTGGAAGATATCCGCCTGGGGAAAGACTTTATAAAGAAGACTGCCATGGCAATAGGAACAACAGCAATAATAAACAAAAGGGATTTAATTAAACTGAAAAGCTTTTATACAGCCAAGGAGACAACACCAAAGCAAATAGACAACCTACCAAATGGGAAAGGATATTTGCATATTTTGAATCAGACAAAAGCTTAATAACCAGTATCTACACAGAACTTCAATTAATCCACAAGAAAAAAACCAACAATCCCATACATCAATGGGGAAGAGAGATGAATAGAATATTCTCTAAAGACAACAAATGGCTAGCAAACACATGAAAAAAATGCTCATCATCCCTAATTATTAGAGAAATGCAAATTAAAACCACCCTGAGATATCATCTAACCCCAGTGAGAATGGCCTATATGGGGCGGGGGCTCAGCGCCTGTGGCTCAGCGGGCTAAGGCGCCAGCCACATACACCTAAGCTGGCGGGTTCGAATCCAGCCCGGGCCCGCCAAACAACAATGACGGCTGCAACCAAAAAATGGCTGGGCGTTGTGGCAGGCGCCTGTAGTCCCAGCTACTTGGGAGGCGGAGGCAGGAGACTTGCTTGAGCCCAGGAATTGGAGGTTGCTGTGAGCTGTGATGCCACAGCTCTCTATCCAGGGTGAGAGCTTGAGGCTCTGTCGCAAAAAAAAAAAAAAAAAAAGAGAATGGCCTATATAACAAAATCTCAAACCTGCAGATGCAGGGATGGATGTGGAGAGAAAGGAACACATTTACACTGCAGGTGGGACTGCAAACTAATACAACCTTCTTCCAGCGAAGTATGGAGAAACCTCAAAGAACTCAACCTAGACCTCCCATTTGATCCTGTAATCCCATTACTAGGCATCTATCCAGAAGGAAAAAAAAAACTTTTATTATAAAGACACTTGTACTAGGCTGTTTATCGCAGCCCAATTTACAATCGCAAAAATGTGGAAAGAGCCTAAATGTCCTTCAACCCAGGAATGGATTGGTAAGCTGTAGTATATGTATACTATGGACTATTATTCAGCCATCAAAAAATGGAGATTTTGCAGCTTTTGTACTAACTTGGATGGAGGTGGAACACATTATTCTTAATGAAGCATCACAGGAATGGAGAAGTAGGAATCCTAGGTATTCAACTTTGATATGAGGACAATTAATGACAATTAGTGACACAGTGGGGCATGGGAGAAGGGGAGACCAGATAGGGACGGAGGAAGGAGGTTAGGACAAGGAGAAGAAAAAAGAAAAGAAAACAACAGAAAGGAAAATAGTGACTAATTCTCACATAAATTGGATTTAATTTTGACCAAAGTACATTACTTAAACATTAATTTTTAATTCAACTTGTTAATATGTTGTTTAGGACATTGCATCCTCATTTATAAGTGAAATATGTTTGTAATTTCCCCTTTACAATAAAATATTTTATCCAATTTTAATATCAGGTGTATCCAGATTAAATCGAATGATTTTTAAGTATTTCTTCTTTTTCTATTGTCTGTAAGATTTGGCATGATCTGTTTTTTGAAATTATCTTTACTTTATTTATAAATATTAGTTGTCTATTTTTTGAGACTTTGGAAAAAAAAAAAAAGTCAACTGATGACTCCATACTGGACCTAAGAGTCAAAACATTCTACAATAGACATACTCTTATCTGACAATGTGAATGTTACTTTCTTTGCATTATTATTATTATTATTGCTTAATATTTTGATGCAGCAATCGTCTGATTTCTTTTCTGAATATATTTAGCTTTGTTCATTCTTTACGAGGTTTTTGTTTCTAGTCCTTATCTTAAACACTGTATTGTTATTAAATTTTAAGCATTTTTGATTCTGTGAAGGCAAAAAATGGAAACCTAATAAACACATGTATATGTAAAAAATAAAAAATAAAAGAAAAATAAAAATAGTAGGAAAAAAACGGCTTGGTATGACAATTTTGAGTATTTTACCACAATTCAAAATTTGACTGAGGGAGACAATCAAACTTTTCAAAAATTACCTTCAAATCACAAAATGTAATATAGATTTAAACAATAAATACATTGTGAAGTTAAGACTATTTCCTTCATTACTTACATAGACAGAATAAAATAATAATTGACAATCAGTATATACACACATACACACACACACACACACACCCCCAAAGTCCTGAGGCCAGGAAGAGATGATTCAGACCTGTAATCCTAGAGTACTGGGAGGCTGCAGAATCACTTGAGCTCAGGACTGTAAGACCAGCTTGAGCAACAGTGTGACTCTATCTCTACTAAAAATAGAAAAATTAGCTGGGCATTGTGGCAGGTGCCTGTAGTCCCAGGTAATCAGGAGGCTGAGGCAGAAGAATCACTTGAAACTAGGAACTGGAAGGTGCTGTAAACTGGCTGATGCCATGGCACTCTAGCCAGGGCAACAGAGTGAAACTGTGTCTCAAATAAATAGATAGATAAATAAATAAATCCAAAACAAGTATGGACAATGTAAGTCCTGAATCTATATGGGCACTATTCATAAAGGCAAAACCACACAGATATTTTATAGGCAACAGACATATGCCTAATGCATATATAAATTATATATTACTTATATAAACAATCTAACTGGAATCCCCAAGAAACTTAAACAGGAAGAATAAAATAATGACAATGTTAGCATAATAAAGGAAATTATAAAGATGAGGGCAAAAAGAATTACAGGGTGAAAGACAATAGAAAAGATCAAAGTAACTAATACTTGAATTGTTAAGAAAAACAAAATTTAAAAAATTCTGTCCTTGGGTGGTGCCTGTAGCTCAAAGGAGTAAAGTGTCAGCCCCATATACCAGAGGTGGCAGGTAAAACCCAGCCCTGGCCAAAAACTGCAAAAAAAAAAAAAAAATTCTGTCCTTAATCAAGGGAAAAAAGATGACTAAAGACATTAAAGCTGATACAACACAAACACAAGGTATAAAAAGACAATGCTGTGAACAATTACATTAAACATATTAGATAAATTAATTATAAGAAATTAATAATTTCCTCAAACAAACAATGCACCAAGATGAAAATCATGAAGAGGAGAAATATCAAACAGACCAACTCTGAGGCAGGATATTAAGGCTGTAATAAAAAATCTCCCAACAAGGTGAAGCCCAAGACTGGATAAAATGGCTATCCTTGTGCACTAGAATAAAATCAAACATTCATACTATATACAATAATTAACTTAAAATGGGTTAACATTAAATGTGATACCAGAAACAACATAACTTCTAATAGAAGGCAAAGAGAACAATTTAGGTGATAACTGTGTTGGTAATATGTTTCCCAGTATCACATCAAAATGTACAAACAAAACCCCAAAACCAAAAAAAGTAAGACTATATCAAACTAAAAAGTTTTGAACAAAAGAGAAACAAAGTCTACTTATAAGAGCAACCCAATATTGAGAGAAAATAGATCTGCTAAATATAATATTTACTGTATAGAAGGATAGCAAACAATTTAAAAAAGAGAAGTAGCCAAAAAAAGAGAAGTAAATTTGACATAACATACAAGTTGAGTACACATTTCTCCACAGAAGACATAAAAGTGGCAAATACATTTTTTTTTTTTTTTTTTTGGAGACAAAGCCTCAAGCTGTCACCCTGGATAGAGTGCTGTGGCATCATAGCTCACCGCAACCTCCAATTCCTGGGCTCAAGTGAGTCTCTTGCCTCCGCCTCCCAAGTAGCTGGGACTACAGGTGCCCACCACAACGCCAGGCGATTTTTTGGTTGCAGCCGTAATTGTTGTTTGGCAAGCCCGGGCTGGATTCAAACCCTCCAGCTTCAGATGTATGTGGCTGGCACCTTAGCCCGTTGAGCCACAGACACCTAGCTAAGTGGCAAATACATTTATGAAAAATGTTCAACAACAGTATTTATCAGGAAAATTCCAGTTCAACCAAAATGAGATATCACTTTGCACCCTTTATAATGACTATAAGGAAACTCTTGTACAATATTAGAGGAAATGTAAATTTATCCAGCCATCATAGAAAGGAATATGGGTCTCCTATCTCACTTCTGGGTATAAAAGCAAAGAAATAAAAAAAGTAAAACAAAAAGATAACTGCTCTCTTGTATTTACAGCAAATTATTAACAATATGTGAAGTCTGTCTGGGCAGTAGCCAGTCATGTAATACGACAGGGTACAGTTAATGTTTGTATAGTGGACCATTGTTTAGGCATAAGAAAAAACGTGATCCTTCCATTTGTGAAACATAGATGGATTAACCAGGTGGGAATTATGGTAACTGAAATAAAATAGGGAAATATTATACTGTATAATCTCAGCTATTTCTATATTCTAAAAGACTAGACATCACAGAAGTAGAGAATAGAATGATGGGTGGATGGGTGGCACCTGTGGCTCATTGAGTAGGGCGCCGGCCCCATATACTGAAGGTGGCAGGTTCAAACCTGGCATGGCTGAACTGCAAAACAACAACAAAAATAGCCGGGCATTGTGGTGGGTGCCTGTAGTCCCAGGCACTTGGGAGGCTAAAGCAAGAGAATCAATTAGGCCTGAGAGTTTGAGGTTGCTGTGAGCTATGACGCCACTACACTCTACCAACGGCGACATAGTGAGACTCTGTTTCCAAAAAAATAATAATAATATTAGGGCAGTGCCTGTGGTTCATCCAGTATGGCACCGGCCCCATATACCGAAGGTGGTGGGTTCAAACTCAGCCTCGGCCTAACTGCAAAATAGAAAAATAGCTAGGTGTTGTGGTGGGTGCCTATAGTCCCAGCTACTTGGGAGGCTGAAGTAAGAAAATCGCTTAAGCCCAGGAGTGGGAGGTTGCTGTGAGCTGTGTGATGCCACCGCACTCTACTGCGGGTTAAAAAGTGAGACTCTGTCTCTACAAAAAAAAAAAAAAAAAAAAAAAAAAGAATGGTAGGTGATAAAAGTGGGGGCTGTGGTAAAAATGAGAAAATATTTGTCAAAGAGTACAAACTTTCATTTAGAAGATGAACAAATTTTAGGAACAGAACATACAGCACTGTGAATATAGTTAAAAGTCAGTAGTACTGTATTATACACTTGAGATTAATATTCTCTTAAGTCAATTTGAGAGCAGACCTTAAGGATTCTCAAACCCCCAAATTTGGTAACAGAGATTATAAATGTGTTAAATTTATTGCATTAATCATTACACAATTTATACATGTATCAAATCATCAACATACACCTCAAAAACATAATATATATATATGTATTTATTTATTTTTTATTTTTTTGTGGTTTTTGGCCGGGGCTGGGTTTGAACCTGCCACCTCCAGCATATGGGTCTGACGCCCTACTCCTTTGACCCACAGGCGCCGCCCTGTATTTTTTTTTTTTTTTTTTTGATCTTGCTGGGTCAGGAACTCCTGAGCACAAGTGATCCACCTACCTTGGACTCTCAGAGTGCTAGCATTACAAGCATGTGTCACAGCGCCTGGCTAAAATAAATGTTTGTAAAAACAAAATCCATATGCTAGAAAGTAAGAAAAGACAAACAAATTAACAAATGAACATAGAAGACACATTCCCAGTAAGCTGCATACTTAACCAAACAAAATTATAAAATGACAATTATTAAGATATAAGGTAACAGTCAAAATGTTACTATACCCTGGACAACATATTATCTTCTGCATAGGTCATATTTTGATAAGGACTCTATATTGAAAGTAATACATTAAACTATGTTACACACGTGGAAACTGTGCATATGGAGTTTAAATTTCTAATCTTAATTCAGGCTAGGACAAAGAAATTGTTAATGTAAAATGTATAATTAGATTTCAAATAAATATTTTAACATTGCATATCATTCAAATATTTAATATTTAATTTAATATTTAAATAAAGGGAGCTGACTTGTATGCTGATTAAATTACAGCATCTCAATTCCTACAAAATTTCCTGTGAACCCTCTATGGCATTAAACATTAATAAAAGAGGGCAGCGCTTATGGCTCAGTGGGTACGGCGCCAGCCCCATATACTGAGGGTGGCGGGTTCGAACCCAGCTCCAGCCAAACTGCAACAAAAAAATAGCCAGGTGTTGTGGTGGGCACCTGTTGTCCCAGCTACTCAGGAGTCTAAGGCAAGAGAATTGCCTAAGCCCAAGAGTTGGAGGTTGCTATGACGCCATGGCACTCTACCTAGGATGATAAAGTGAGACTCTGTCTCAAAAAAAAAGTTAATAAAAGAAAAAATATTTGGCATACGTCTACACAGTATTCCCAGGATTTCTGAGACAAACATCACTATGTCCACTATGTCTTACTACCTCTATGTTAAAACATTTTAAAACACATTCTGCAAAAGAAAGAAATAATGCCAGGCGCGGTGGCTCATGTCTGTAATCCTAGCACTGTGGGAAACTTGGGCAAGTGGACTGAGGATAGGAAGGCCCTGCAGCTAAAATCATGGAGGTGTCATGGAGGGTACCTGTAGTCAAAGCTACTCAGAGGCTAGGCAACAGGGTTGCTTGAACCCAAGAGTTTGAGGTTGCTGTGAGGTATGACGCCATTGCACTCTACCAAGGGCCACCAAGTGAGACTCTGTCTCAAAAAAAAAAAAGAAAGAAAGGGGAGGTGCCTGTGGCTCAGTGGGAAGGGCGCTGGCCCCATATGCCGATGCTGGTGGGTTCAAACCCGGGTCTGGCCAAACTGCAACAAAAAAAGAGCCGGGTGTTGTGGCGGACACCTATCGTCCCGCTACTTGGGAGGCTGAGGCAAGAGAATCACCTAAACCTAGGAGTTGGAGGTTGCTATGAGCAGTGTCATGCCACGGCACTCTACAAAGGGTGATAAAGTGAGTCTCTGTCTCTACAAAAAAAAAAAAGAAGAAAGGAAGAAAAGACTTGAGGTATATTAGAAATTTTGGAGGTCATTTATTCTCACCCACAAAGTCCAGGTGTCTAGAGATCTCTGACATCACATCCCTATACAAATTCCGCTGAGCAGTGTTCAGGTATTCCCACTCCTCTGGAGAAAATTCTATGCCCACATCCCTGAATGTCAACAGTACCTGAAATAAAAATAAATTAAAAACCAGATTGACCATGTAGCCCTAGGCAGAGTTCTTAGTGCTCAGGTATTTCCAATCCTCCAGAGACAATTCTGTGGCCACATAATTAAATGTCAACAGTTCTACAAAGAATCAAAAGTTAATTTATCAATTAATTATGACCATGTGGCCATAGGCAAAGTCCTTAATTTGACCCAAGATAAAACGAGAGAGTTAAGAGTACTGGCTCTAACATATTTGACTGATCTGAGTTACACAAGAAGATATATTTAAAAACACTAATATTCCTTAAGTGATTCTCTATCTCTGTGGAAAGAGAATGACATAAGTTTTACAAAGTTAGTATAGACACAATGCTTATATAAAGTATAAAATACAAAATATTTTTTAAAAAGTATCACCACAGGAATACACTTTTGAGTGTTATATTTACATCATGTAGAATCAGTGTGTCTAGTCTTCAAATGGAAAAGTCCTAGGGAACTAGAAGCATATTTCTCAAATTTTATTTGGTACTACAATGAATTAGAAATTTTGTTGCAGTGTATATTCTAATACAGGACAATCTTCAAGCTACACTTCTAAACAGCAGAGCTAGACCATTGAGGGAAGAATTCATGCATGACATGTAATTGAGACTTTTATGAAATAAATATAAAAGCAAGAATTGCTGCAATTTTTTGAATCTAATATACTATGCATTAGATATTCTCACGTGTTCATGCTTAAAATCACAAAAATAATCTATGAAAAAAAATAATAGGGCCAGGCATGGTGGTTCACACCTGTAATCCTAGTACTCTGGGAGGCCGAGGCTAGTGGATTGCCTGAGCTCAGGAGTTTGAGACTAGCCTGAGTGAGAGTGAGACCCATCTCTAAAAATAGCCAGGCATTGTGGCGGGCGCCTATAGTAGTCCCAGCTACTTGGGAGGCTGAAACAAGAGAATCACTTAAACCAGGAGTTTAAGCCACGGCACTCTACCTAGGGCAACAGAGTGAGACTCTGTCTCAACAACACAACAACAACAAATATAGTATTTTTCTTTTATGATACTATTTTGCCAATAACCAGTAAATAGTAGAGCTTGGGATTTCCCCTTTTGTCTTAGAATTTATCTCAAAGAGACATACAAACAAATGCACAGAGACAATGTAAAATGAATAATCCGATCAAGTTTTATAAATGAATACTCAGAGCAAGTAATGAAAACAAGTGAAGGCAGTAACACAAAGTTGATCAAATAATGCTTACATTTTATGTACATAAATACATAGAAATTGAAGTTACACATTATAAGTAATACAGCAGGGAGTTATAAGAGAGCCTTGGCCAGCCTCTGTGGCTCATGTCTGTAATTCTAGCACTCTAGAAGGCCAAGGCAGGTGGATTAGCTGAGCTTGCAAATTTGAGACCAGCCTGAGTAAGAGGACCTCATCTCTAAAAATAGCTAGCTGGGTGTTGTGGCAGGCTCCTGTAGTCCCAGCTACTCAACTACTCGAGAGGCTGAGGCAAGACAACTGTTTGAGTCCAAGAGTTTGAGGTTGCTCTACTCTGTCTCAAAAAAAAAAAAAAAAAAAAGAGACAGACAGAGAAAATGGAAACTGAAAAGGGAGTTTTTGCATTAAATGTGACAGTTTAAACACATCACTCAGTTAATTTCCCCAAGACAGCATTAATGACAGAGAGAAAAACAGTAAACTTTAGAGTGAAAGAATATTGCAGAGTGCACCTTAAACAAGAGAATGTGTTGGAACAAATGGATATCAGATGTCAGTGAACACAGATGAACCATTATTGCCAGTGTGATAGGAGTGTGAAAAAATAAATCACAATCTGAATTTTCTTTTTGAGACAGGGTCTGACTTTGTTAGAGTAATAGAGTGGATCGAGTGCTATGGCATCATCATAGCTCACAGAAACCTCAAACTCCTGGGCTCAAGCATGCCGCCTGCTTCGGTTTTTCTATTTTTAGTAGGGATGTGGTCTAACCTTTACTCAAGATGGTCTCAAACTGCTAAGATCAAGCAATCCTCCAGCTTCCCAGAGTGCTGGAATTACAGGTGTGACCCACTGAACCTGGCCCACAATATGAATTTAACCTTAGAAAACAGAATCTGTCAGGGAGGACACAAGTGATAAGATGTCTTCAAATTGGTCATGTGATGGAAGCCTGGGCTGAGAACCTCTTAGCTGAATACTGCCTCTCAAGCTGTGCTGTGCACATACATCATTTGGGACTCTGCACCTCAATTTAAGTCATGGGCTTCTGCAAGGTTTTGAAGGGGTCTACGACATGGCTTTTACAATGAGTCCCTTGGATGCAGATGACGCTTTCCCTAGACCCATAATCAGGAAGATTCAGCTAGAGATACAGCAGGCACAGCACAGAGTCCCTCACAGCCACACTCTGACCACAACACAAATACTTTCCTGAAAGATCACATTCCTTGAGGCCATTTAAAGCATAAAGAAGGCTAGAGAAGGTAGCAAGGTCTGAGGGAGTCTGCATTTGTCAAACAGCATGTACAGATGTGCTAATGTGGTATCTGCTGAGCAAGGGCCACATGCTCACAAGTACATCACAGAACACTGACTAGGGACATCACAGTGTGAAAATTAATCTTCATAATAATATGCCATGGGAGTCTGCTACTGAAGTGTCCCCAAATTCTACACGGAATTCAGATGAAAGGTCCAGTCTTTGTATTTCTCTTGTTTTCCTATCACTAACTTTAAGAAGAAAATATATAAAATAAAAGATAAATACAGAAAAATAGGAGCAATACAAGAGTTTAGTATACTACAGAGAGATTTTTAATTGTGTTTATATTAATATTTACCTTTGTACGACTTGTACAGCAAGTATTGGATATTCAGGAATACAAAACAGATTACTAAGTGGATGTCTCTAGTAATGCAATTTTTAATCAGAAAAAAATAAGGCCCCCAAGTATAGAATTATTTCTTCCCATTTACCTGCTTTTGAGTTTTAAAAACTTGTGGGGATTAGCTTTGGAAAGACAGCAGGAAAAGCCAACTAAAAGTCTAATTTCTTCTAGTCAGTTCTGTGAAGAAAGAGTTCAGGTTGGGGTCACACTTGGATCAGGCTCAGAAGAGAGTGGATCGGGACAGGCCTGGAGCAGGGGGTGGGCCCAAGGTTTCTCATCTCCCCTTGTCATAACTACTAGGACACGTGTGTTAGTGGACAGGAATCACAGGGTGGCAGCAGGGTGTAAGGAGGGGTCTGCCTTCAGAACACATTTTCTCTGTGTCCTAAAGGGGAGAAAATACCTCAAAGCTTTCAGAAGTATAGAACACATTTAGGCCAAGAGAACCTGTTTCCACGACTTCTGTAAATCCCCTGACTCATGCCTGGGGACAACTGTTTAAAGACATGTTGTTCCAGACTAGTTGCCTCACCCATTACCTTTACATAACTAAAATTTGTGATTAAAAAAAAAAAGTATAGCCAAACAATAACTTACATAATTTTAATATAAATTGTTTGTTAACAACTTAGAAACTAACTTTCTTTATTTCTCATAAAAATCTACTTATAACTGCTACTAGCAGGAGCTTGTATACAAGGCAACGTGACTGTGTGCTGCTGGGTGATCATCCTCAACCACTGCATATAAATACTTTCTTTAAACTAGATTCTGACCTTTTGGATGATGATTATTTTGAGACAGTCTCACTCTGTTTCTCCAAGCTAGAGTGCCCTGGCATCATACCTCAAAATAATCCCAAAGTACTGGGCTCAAGTGATCTTACCTCTGCCTCTCAAGTAGCTATGACCACAACCACCTTCCACAACACCTGGCTACGTTATCTGTTTTAATATAGACAGGGGTCTTGCACTTCCTCGGGCTGGTCTAGAAATCCTGAGCTCCAGCAATCCACCTCCTTCCACCTCCCAGAGTGCTAGGATTATAGGCGTGAGCCACTGCACCCAGGTTTTTTTGACTATTTTAGGTAGACTTAATAGTCATCAGTCCCAGCTGGAAAAAGACAGGGAATCACACGGCAATTTGTGGTTTAACAGGTCCTATTCTGGATGCCTGAATGTTTCCTTTTTAAAACACCTGTAATCTCTTTCCACTCCAGACTCTGCCTGACCCACACTAGGTGAGATTCACAGGCAGCCATGTCTCCTAGTTTTCCCAAATGTCCCTCACTGGAGACACTTGATTTAATGTGGCAAGTCTGAGCACACACACACACAAAAGTCTTTTTTTGTTTTTGAGACAGAGTCTTACTTTGTTGCTCTCAGTAGAGTACTGTGGCGTCACAGCTCATAGCAACCTCAAACTCTTGGACTCAAGTGATTCTCTTATCTTAGTCTCCCGCCTCGGACCACATGCACCCGCCACATTGCCTGACTATTTTTTAGAGATGGAGTCTCACACTTGCTCAGGCTGGTCTGGAACCTATGAGCTCAGGCAATCTACTCACCTTGGCCTTCCAGAGTGCTAATATAATACTAGCACTCACATGAGTGAGCCACTGCCCAACCCTAAAAAAGTACCTGCAATCAATTTTGCAGGACACTCCAGCTGGATGTCCTGAAACCTAGTTCAATTCCAACACTATCTACCTGAAGAAAGTGGGTGGAGTACAAAATGTTCACATACTTGCCAGACTCACCACCTTCCAGGAACCTCCTGGTGTTCAGCTATTGGGAGGCTTCTCAAAGCCCATCCTTTGGATTTTTATAGAAGCTTCATTTCATTTCAGTAATAATTAATTGCACCATAGGTCCACGGTGATCAACTTAATTGTATGCCCCTCTCTTCCCTCTGAAGGTTGGAGGTGGGACTAAAAATTCCATTTCTCTAGCTAGTTCATTTGGCAACCAGCCTCTCATTCAGTCCTTACTAGAGGCGTTTCCAAATTCTCCTTGGAGATTTACCTCCTTAACATAAGCTCAAGTATTAATGAACTTGTTGTAAATAGTGAAAGACTACCTTTGATGTTTATTGGTCAGACACTACCTCAGAACTCAAGGACAAAAGATCAAATAATCTAACAAAAGATATCATAATTTCTCTAGTCAAGTTAGGAAATAACAAAGCTTAGAGAAGCAGAAATCCAGAATTCATGGAGAAAAAATATATATTTATCATAATATCACATAAATTGTAAGCCACTATAACATCATACCTCAACAGGAAAAGCAAAAGTATTTATCCCAGGCCAGTACCCATGGCCCACTCCTATAATCCCAGCACTGTGGGAGACTCAAGTGGGTGAATTGCTTGCACTCAGGAATTGAAGACCAACCTGAACAAGTGAGATACTGTCTCTAAAAAAAAATAGCCAGGTGTTGTGGTGGGTGCCTATAGTCCCAACTACTAGGGAGGCTGAAGCAAGATGATTACTTGAGCCGAAGAATTTGAGTTTGCTGTGAGCTATGACACTACAAGGGTTATAGGGTGACCATAGAGAGGGTCACCCTCTCTATGGCTCTACAGAGGGTGACAAAGTAAGACTCTGTCTCAAAAAAAAGTATTTATCCCTTTTAGACAATAAACAGGGCATTCATTATCATTTGCATGATAAACAAGTTATTTAGGATATGCCAAATTCTATTTCACAGTATTATTAAACTTCAACACCTATGCAATGACATGCAAAACACTGTTACAAATTTTTCACACTGCAAAAAAAGGGAGGAATGGATGTTTTGGTGAATCTTTGTCATTTACCAGTTTCTCTACTTTCTTGTAGAAATGTATTTCTTTTTTGGCAAGCAACATGTAGGAGAAATGTTTCCTAATTTTTTGCCCAGATTAACTTCCCAAAGCTAATACTGAGGATGCCAACATCACTTCCAACTAAAAAACATACCTGAGAAACTTACTACACTCACTCTGGGAAGAAAATGGGAAATAAGAATTTTTAAGGGCCTGGTGCTGTGGCTCACGCTTATAATCCTAGCTCTCTGGGAGGCCAAGGTGGGTGGAGAGCTTGAGCTCATGGATTCAAGACCAGCCTGAGCAAAAATCGAGATACTGTCTCTACTAAAAATAGAGAAACTGAGGCAATAGGATTGCTTGAGCCGGAGCTGGAGGTTGCTGTGAGCTATGATGCCATAGCACTCTACCCAGGGTGACAGCTTGAGACTGTGTCTCAAAAAAATAAAAAAATTTTTTAAGAAGTGGAATACATGACTAGATTTTTTCTGAGATCTATGTTTTCCACGTTTCTTTGAAAACAGGTTGCCCCTCCCCAAAAAGTATATACATTTTCAGAAAGGAAAAAACTATATAAAATTTTAGTATTCAATATATACCAACAACACTTGTTATCTTTTTTTTTGAGACAGAGTCTCAAGCTGTTACCCTGGGTTGAGTGCTATGGAGTCATAGCTCACAGCAACCTCCAACTCTTGGGTTCAAGCGATCCTGCCCCTTTAACTCCTGGATGGCGTTTCTCCCAGGCTACCCTGCACTGCCCCCACTGTGCAATTTGCTTTCCAGGTTCTTGCACCACCTTAGTGGGGTCTCTTTAGCTTATCCTTTGGTATAAGTTTTTTCCCTTCACAAGTGTGAAAAAATCTAGAGAACAGGAATTGCTTTTGTCCTTTTTCCCTCAGTACCAGCATCCAATTGGTATGTCTCCAGAAAATGAAAACTGGGATAAAGGATAAAAATTTTAATGTCTCAATAACTTAGCTTCTTATATATAGGATATACCAGGAGATTCCTCTCTGCCCCAAGCCATCTTTATACTCCCTTGATAAGACTCCCACCAGCCTTAAACCTCAGGAGGTCCTCATTGAGAAGACCCAGGAGCTGATATTGAATAGACATTCCAAGAGACAAGGCCACTGTGAGCATTCAGGGTCATCCCTAGATAGTTGTGAAACCCAGTAATGGGAAAAGACAGGTGGGTGGCTGAGGAGGCATCACCCTGTGAAGTCTCTATAGACAAACCTCAACCCAAGAACATTCTGGTAACATGCTTGTGCCTAGAAAATATAAAAATAGGAGAGGCACAAAGAATTCTTAAGTCAAAGCATGAAGGGAATGTTCTCTAATTTCCTCATGTGAAATATTCAGAAATATAAATATTTTAAAAGAGCCATCCACTTCTCTACAATTAAAATCCTTCATCTCTCCGAAAAGTATTATAAAGGACAAATAGTGGAAAAAGTGAATTGATGAGCTTATGTTGACACTTAGACATTTAAGATTTTGCTGTAAGCCCTAGGAGAGTTATGCTGAGGGAACCGGGTAAGATTCTGTTTGTCACTGATTTGGAAAATGCAGAGAGAAACAGGTTTTCCTATGGAATGTTAAAATCAATACATTGGCTCTGCACCTGTAGCTCAGCAGCTAAGGTGCCAGCCATATACACCGGAGCTGGCAGGTTGAATCCAGCCCAGCCAGCCAGCCAGCCAAACAACAATTACAACTACAACCCCCTCCCCCCAAAATAGCCGGGCGTTGTGGCGGACGCCTTTAGTCCCAGCTATTCCGGCAGGCTGAGACAAGAGAATCGCTTAGCGCCTAAGAGTTTGAGGTTGCTGTGAGCTGTGACGCCCTGGGACTCTACCGAGGGCGACATAGTGAAACTCTGTCTTCTCAAAAAAAAAACAAATCAAAATAAAATAAAATCAATACATAGTGGGCAATTAGACTGAACTCATTCCTGTGCCCCGAATTACTACCAAAACTGAAATCTAATGCAAATGCATTTTTTGTTAATTGTTGCCTTAGAAACAAAATTTAAGCTTAACCCATTCCAAACTACCAGTTTACCTCTGATTACAGAACCAGAAGATAGTCAGCATCATAACTGAAAAAAAGGAGAGTACAAAATGACAACCAAACAATTATGGAGTTAGGTTTTCC
>CAUYON010084735.1:0-121054 GCA_963573935.1 Arctocebus calabarensis
GCACCAAGAGGTTTAAGCAAAGGAGTGACATCATCACAGTTGCTGCAATCCTTGGGAATATTAACGAGTCAGAAAACAAGCGATGTTGAGGGACCAGGTAGTTGTTGGACAGAGAGATCTTTGTGCCCAACATCTCAATGATAGTGGTGAAGAGAGACAGGAGAGCTTGGTGACAGCCGTGTTTTGCAGGTAGAATTGACAGCACTTATTGGTGGTTAGGTGTAGGTGATAAATGAAAGGAAGGATTCAGTGCTAACTCTGGGGCATTTGGCAGGAGAACTTGAGCGCATTGTGGCGCCCTATACAAAGGGGTGGGAGCAGGTGGGCAGCACCACATTTAAAAGGGAGCTGGATTTTGAGAACATTAAGTTAGTTTGAGCTCTCTGAAGGGTGTTCACGTGGAGATGCTAAGTAGACAGATGGATGTGTGAGTCTAGAACTCAGAGGTTGGGGCTGAAGTCATAAATTTGAGAGTCATTAACATAAAGATGCTATTTAAATGAGATCACCTAGGGAGAATGGGGAGAATCTGAAGCAATTTTAAAATGCCAAAGAGGGATATTAGTTTCACTATCTGATCGTCAAGTCAGGAAAACACTAGGAACTCTATGGGGAGTGAATGTTAAGTACAACTGGTCTTCTAGGAACTTAGATTCTAAAGGAAGCATTGACAGAGACTGACTTTTTGAGAAGGGCATTTTCAGAATGTTTAATAATTAGCAAGGCTCTGGTACTAACCACTCAGACTAGGCTCTGGCCAAACTACTACATGGTGGGGGAAGCTTGGAAGAGCTCGATGAATCAAAGAAACACTGAAAATGGGGGGAATTCAAGGTAATACAGAGCACCTGGGGAACTCAGGCAGGTTCTGCGCAATGACCTAAATGAGTAATTTCGGGATATTGACCTCCGGGATAATCACCCTGGGCAGCATGGCTAATAGCAATCCGCCCTTCATACAGGTCCCAAAAGGACGAGAGAGGTAACTTTTTTTTTTTTAATATTGTAGGAATGAATATTTTCATTGCACTTAAATTAATTAAAGTATAGGTATTACATGAATACTTTTATTTTAAGAAGTAATTTTTCCCTTTATTAAATCATAACTGTGTACATTGATGCATTTATGGGGTACTTTTACTTAATGAAGTAGTCTACTGAAATGGATTACAGCGCTATGTAGTTAGCTTCTTTTCAAAACTAATTTGTGAACAATACAAATTAGGTTTACTAGTTAAGAACAAAAAAGTGCTTGTGCCTCCAATGCAAGCATTATTCCCTGTGTTTTGAAGTGCAGACCAAGCCAGTTAATGCCTGTAACTCTATTAGAAACAGTAAAGACCATGCCTTGCTCATCTTCTGTATTCAAACAGCACTTAATGCAGTGTTCTAAATGCAGTGCACGTGCAATCCTCAATAAGTGTTTATTGAATAAATGGATAAATATACAATGACTCTAAATAAGGAAGAGTAACAATGACGCCAGAAAGCCTTCCTGTCATCTCGATTAGTCTGACACAGGCCACAATTCAATTTCAGAACCCTCCAGCCAGCAGAAACCTGTATCACCAAACACATCAACATCATGCTCCTAAAGTCTCTAAGAAATCAGAGCTTGGGAATTCCTGGGGTTGCCTTGAGAAAGGAGAGGGGAGGGGGTTTGAGGTGGGAGGTAGTTTTGTCCTCTAATCCCTTTTCACCTGGAGAAACAATTCTATCTGCCTCCAAGTGAGATTTCATTAGAACAAATGATTCTGCTATTCAAAAGGGTTTTAAATAAAAATCTTAAAAACTATGATGTGATGCATATTGCTCTAATTTTTCACAATTAAAACCCAGAGAGGTTTTGTTCATCATTAAAACCCATGAAAGCCCCAGAGAAGTTAGGTGATTCTGCCAGATGTACACAGTTTGGTTGGTAAGAGCATGGGCCCAGGAAGGTGCTATTTCTAACACCAGGCTGTTTCCATCTAAATTTCTGCACCAACTGCTGGGATGACCTTGTGGCCACCACTGTCTTTCTGTGCACTCATCGAAAGACCGTCAGACCACGGGAACACTCAGCTGGCTCAGAACTCGAGGTGGGGAGGGTGTGGCCCAACCATTTCAGCCTGTCCGCTAGCCCTTCCCAGACTTAACAGGACCCCAAACTGAGTCTATGCAGAACCCAGCTCTGACTTTTGCTGGGCATGTGATCTTCAAGCTAAAGAGATGCATCCTGCCAAGAAGCAGATGGCTAAATCAGATAATCCCTGATCCTGACTCAATTCATTATTCAGAAATATGAACTATTTATAATTATTTCTCCAAAGTAATTCCTGGATTCACAGGGAGAAAAAAAAAATCATGCATGTCTATTTAAAAGAGTAGTTGAACTTCACGTTTGGCAGGAGTTGTGGGCTTATTACAACAAGGTTTGCTTTTTTGTTGTGTCTGGACTAGCAAATTTATTTCCAACCCTCTCTTGCTTCAAGCCATAAGTACAGACTGGTCAGTGGTCAGGCTACTTTCCTGGCACCGGACATGCTAAGCACAGGCAGGGTATTTATGTTCTCTGTTACATGTTTTAAAATTTCTTTGGCAGAAGAACTGTAAATGCAAAGCAATAGTATGGCTGGGAGGCAGGGGGCCGTAATTAAAATCCCTTTTTGTTTTTTAAATGGCTTATTAACATGCTCATGAAACCTGCTACACAGAGTCCCAGCCAACAGCCCATTGCTGCTAAATGGAATGAAATGGATTTTTCAAATGTCATGCTAGTATCCACTTAATAATACATTTTCCTATAGACAGGACAATAATATATATTTTAATCACTTTTCTACAGGCAAATAGACTACACAGAAGCTGCCCTTCACCGGCACTTGGAAATTATGAATTTTTCAATAACCTTTTCTATTATTCATCCTGTGTTATTCAGTAACATTTCTGCATGAGGAATGTGCTTCCCAGACACTTTATGAATCTCTTCTATTATTTATTAAACAGCAAGGTGTCTCCCTGCAACCCTCACCCCAATCCCCCAGAGAAGGCTTCCTGGAGGAGGGTCCAGACATGTACAGCTACATCCTGGGTTATTAACAGTTGCGTAACTATAACAGACGCCGAGAGAGCAGCGTGGCTTCACTGAGGCTGCCAGAGGTGCGCTGGGCCCCAGAGGTGGTGCGTGCTGTTTGGGAGAAGGCTGGAAGATAGGCGGCCCATGGTGGTCTCTGTTTATAGCAATTGGGCCATATTTTCTACTGCTAAACTGTCTCTGTCCCAGAAAGGCGCCACTTGGGGGGAATAACTCTGTCCAAGGAGGCAGGATGCCAGAGTTGCATTTTCTGCCACAGATCTGGGATCTGATTGGGAGAAACCCTTGACTTTCTTTCCTTTTTTTTTTGTGCTGGGATAACTCTAACTCCATCTTCCTGGGAAGTCCTCTCTCACTTCTCTTTGTTCATTAACTGTGTGCTTCCAGGATGCTCTGTACCTGAGCTATCACAGAGTTTGTCATAATACATTGTTGGGAGGCAGATGAGAGAGGGCAGGTTCTCTTATGCTCACCATTATAACCTCAGGATTAGAAATATATTTTGTACAAAGAAGGTGTCCAGTAATTTTTTTTTGAGACAGAGTCTCCCTCTATCACCCTGGGTAGAGTGCCGTGGCATCATAACTCACAGCAACCTCAAACTCTTGGGCTCGAGTAATCCTGTTGCCGTAGCCTCGGGAGCAGCCACTATGCCTGGCTATTTTGAGTAGAGGGTCTTGCTCTTGTTCAGGCTGGTCTTGAACTCCTGAGCTCAGGTGATTCTCCTGCCTCAGCCTCTTGAGTGCTACGATTACAGGCATGAATCACTGCGCTCAGCCACGATAATTTTTTAGAATGAATTAGTAAGTAGGTAAATAATATAGCCAACAAAATGCTCCTCTCTAAAACCACCATTAACAAGGTCTAAAAGATGCTGAAGACGCGACAGAATCACTTACTGTGCATCAGATATCCAGGTGCTCCTGCACATTCCTGGTCTCTTTGAAGTTGTGCAGAACCAAACGCTCAGCTCTGCCCCAGGGGCTGGTGTAGAAGTGACCTGAACCCCCGGTGACGGGCGCTTACAGTTCAGACAGCCTCAGTGCTCCTTCCCGCTGCCAGGTGTGCTGGGGGCCACGTGTTCAGATGGCGTGGCGTCTCCGTCAGCTGGGGCTGCTGATGGCCAGACCAGCAGCACCTGTGCACAGTCCATGGGCATGCACACGCACCTGTGCCGCCTCGCACCGTGTGTGAGCACTAAGCCTGGGCTGAGCCCAACCAGCACAGAGTGGAGAGAGGACCAGGTGGTGGAACGGAGTTTGTCGTTGTCCCCATCACTGTTGTCAGTCTGCTTTATTGATCATTTCCAAACCCTTCCACTCTGGGGCACGGAAATTTACCAAGTGTATTACCATCTGGTGTCACTACTAGGGGAGAAAGCAGCTCTGGAAAAGCTTCTGGAACTCTGAAAATTTGACCTACTTATAATATTCCCTTGAGGAAGACTCCCTGCAAAAAAATAATTGTTAAGGTGGTTCTCCTGCCTCCAATAAACTGGCGAGTTGTTTGTCCCCATACACTTGGTTGCTTCTGTCTCGTGTCCTCCTCTTTCAGACTAGAGAGGGCAGGGTGGGAGGTGGAGGGGCTGGAGGAGCAGAGTCAGCGTGTGCACAACCCCGGGACGGAGGCACGTGGTTTCTATCCGAGGACAACTGGCTGGCACTGTTTTATATTTTGTGGCTGGTCTTTTCTGGGGATTTTCTGGTGGGCTATGGAAATTTTTCTTTAGCCTGAGTAAGTCAAATCTTCTGAATAAACTTTCCCCAAAGCTAAATAATGAAGAGGCTGATTTTTGCCAGGTGATTGATGCAGCCTCTCTTGATCCAAATACTAACCTCAGGTAACAAGGCATTTTAGCAGAATGCTCCTCCCCCCACCCCCTCACTGGAGAGGCAGGAAAGTGATATAATTGCAGGGAAGAGCACTGGACGCAAAGCTCAGGGGCTGGACCCTCAGTTCAAAGGCCCGCTCCTGTCCAAGGATGGGGTGGGAGGGCAAGTTCAACAGGAGCTGGGGGAAGCTCTTGAGTAGCTCAGGCCTTGAGATGACCAGGTGGGATAAGAGAGGCGCTCCAGGCTAGAATGGAGGGGTTGACAGGGTGAGGCGGGGAAGCTGGAATGTTGCTTCCCAGCTGAAATTTGCAGTTTGGGGTTTGCAGAGGCTTTGTCACCAACCTGGGGGGGTAAGACATGAAAATGGAAGTGGGGTGCGCAGGGAGAGACAGAGATGAAGGAGAGGAAGAGAAAGAAAGACAGCAAAGGCAATAGGCAACTGGAAACCCTCATGTAGCATCAGAGGGGCCCCCAGATTTCCTGAGGGCTCAAACTGAGCCTCCAATTTGCTGGGAAAGTCCAGGTTCTAGCCCCCAGGGAAGGCTGATGAAAAACCACTGCATCACAGGGGGCAGGGATTCAGGTGGAAGAACTTCAACTTTGAGGGCTTGGGGAAAGGACAAGGCCTCCTCGGGTCCTTTGACACGCCTCCTGTTGCCATGGATTTGTCAGACTGCCAGGGGAACACCGTCACCCCTCCCTAGCTAGCACAGCCGCGGGGAAGGACAGGGAAGGGAGCACACGAGGAGGTCGGCAGAGGAGGAAAACCCAGATGGAGTGTGTCAGGGGTCCACAGATGACGGGCCTAGGGCCAAATTCCACTGGCTGGCTGCGTTCATAAATGACGCTTTCCTGGAACGTGGCCACTGCCATGTGTTTACCTACGATGCCATCGTGGCAGAGTGGAGTATTTGCTGTAGAGACCTTATGGCTCTCCAAACCTCAAATATTCACGGTCTGTCTCTTTCCTGACAGTGTTTGTGGATCCTTGGACTCTCACTTAAATAGTAATCTTGAATTTGACTACAAAACGAAGACAAACATCAGACTGCACTGTGGGTACTTGAGGGCATCCAGATTAGGCATCCCGTCTTCCTGGGACATGGCGGGCGGGTCAAGAACAGGAGTTTTAAAGAAAATCTCCCTGTTCAGCAGAGTGAGGCAAGTCAGTCGTGAGGCAGGGATTAGCCTCGTGTTACAAATAAGAAAACAGCTTAGAGAACTAGCACTCCGGTCACACGGCAAATGTTGACAAGGACAGAGGCTTTTCTCCACCCTGCCAGGCAGGAGGGGCCTAGATTCTAAATGAGGCTTGCTCTTCAACCCAGGCCTGGGCTCCAGGATTCCTCGTCCTAGAGACCGGAGCCGCTGGCCTCTCTGCTTTCTGCTGGGCACAAGCACGTCGCTCAGCTCTGGCCTGAAGCTGCTCTGAAGAGTGTCGGCTTTGCTCTCACAGTCTTCCTGGGTTGCTCTTGCCTCTCTGCAAATCCCCCTGGTTGTCCCACATCCTTAGTTGTTTTAAGCAGAAGGCAAAGAGGCTTAATGTGTTTCCCTTCACCCCACCACCTCTATCCATGCACAGCCCATCCCAGGAGTTTGGGGAGAGGCCTTTACGGGAAACTCAAGCTTCCTTTCTTTCATCCCTGCCTGGCCTTCTCTGCAGTGGGCAGTTCTCTACCTACCATTTATTTATGTGATGTGCGTTAGAGTCACTTGAGATGGAGATGTCATTTGCAAAATAACAGCGTCCCAGCTGATGAGAGGCAGACACCCCCAGAGTCAGCCCTGCTAAATGACAGGTCTTTGTTAACTATTTAGCTTGTGAGGATACAGGAGCAGAGCGGGAGACTAATTCCAGGGTCTTTTTTCCCCCTCTGTGTGAACTGCTCAGCCCTCTTGAATGTAGAATCCTTAGTCCTAATTGGATCTCATCAAAGCTTTCTGTTGCCTTGAGATGATGGAGGCATGTCTGGATGTGGAGGGAGGGGTGGATACCCGCAGGGGATTAGCTCGTGGACCACACCCGGGTGATGGCAGTGGCTGTGCAAGCCCTAAACGGGACACTGGCCTCACGCTGAGACTCAGCCGCAGCTACCCAGCCTCCTCAAGTCACCGTCCTCACTCCCAAAGTGGCCGGCCTGAACAGCAAGGGTGCTGCGAGCCTGCTGTCACTGAAGGCTTGCTGTGTAGGAGACACTCTGGGGATTGCTCTTCATACGTTTTATTTAAGCCCCACCAAATCTTATGAGGCAGAGGCAACTTGAGACCAGTTTTACAAACAAGAAGCCAGAGGCATAGAAAGGTTGAACAAGTGACTCAAAGACGCACAGCTACAGAGCGGCGGAGCAGGGATGGAAGGCCCCGGAGAGGACGGGGGGAGAAGAGACTGCTGCGCCCTCCAGAGGGGTAAGGACCTGTTCTCCTGCCCTGCCCGCCACCTTTCTAGGGCTTCCTGCAGGGCAGCAGCCAGGGCTCATTCCACTCTCTCTACCTCCCTGCAAAACGCTGTAATAGGAAGGAGGGGTGCCGCCCATCTTTCTTAAATTAGTAAACTTTCTTTTTGTTACAAATGTAACAGGCAAGCATTACAGAAAATCTGAGCGAACACCCTTAGATATCCATTGAGCACAGACCCTTCCTACTTGGGGCAGGACAGCTGAGCAGGGATTTCAAAAATCCACACATAGCAGAAATTAGCTCCAGAATCCTCCCCAGTGCCAATTATTATCAATAACAAATCCATTGGACCTGTGGGTGTGGATTTTTTTTTCCTTAAATCTAATTGTCCTGAGGTATAGACTCTGCATTTCTCTGCCTTCTAACTATGTCTGGGACAATCCTCCTTGTGCAGCTCGAGGTCAAGAATCCTCCACATTCGTCAGGGACAAGATACATGGAGTGGATGTGTAGTATTTAGAGGCCTTATTACAGCAGCACGACCCCTCCAAATGCAATCATCTTAAGGAACAAATGTAGATTTTGTAGCAGAGGGCACGCTGCTGACATTAAATAAGACACAGACCTCAAAGCTCTTGCAGTCCAGTAGTGGACAGTCAAAGAGACACTCATAAAACAGCAAGCTAACTGCAGAGACCGGGGAATGTAGGTAAACACCTCCCCACGAGGCCACAGGATATGCAAAACAAAATGAAATACAACAAAACAAAAGTGTTTCGGAACTACGTGGAGTAAGTTTCAATCTTCCCTTTGTCTACATCCATACCAGTTTTGTGACCTTTGCCTGGGAACTTAGGTTCAGCTTTCTTATCTATGAAGCAGGAATGATGATACTTTTTGCAAGACTATCATGGGGAGACTTTGGCTGATGTGCGTCAACTGCTTGGAACAGCGCATGGCATGGGGTGGATGGGTCCTTCCTTCTTGACTAATTTCAGATGCACAGAGGAGATACTTTGAGCCCATGGGCTCCGGTGAGACTCAGACCCCTGCCCTGGTGCCTCCTGTCTCCAGGATGCAGGCACACCACCTACTGAGAGTTCAGCCAGGAAATGGCTCCTGGTTTGGGAGACAATAGTTAGCAGAGAAGGTTATTCTCCCCCTAATCTCCAGGCTTACAGAAGCAGGAGACTTGCAGCCTGAGGAACGGGTGGCAGCCAAGAAAGGGGTGCCTGGGGGGGGGGTGGCGCAGGATGGGCTGGGTGCTCTTCACCTGTTTCAGCTCTTAAGAGGAGAGGGAGAGAATGAGAAATAAATAATAGTTTGCTTTCTGCTGGCTGTTGGAGCACATTTCCTGCCAACAGACCCTCTCACGGGGGCAAATGCTTGACACTTAGGCAAGGGAGTGTGCAGGGAGAACAGGGCAAGATAAAATTACAAGTGACAGCATAGTCTGTGTCTGCAATTACAATGCATTGTAAACAAGGGGAATTGCAATTCCAGCTGCCAGGCATGGCCGGAGATTGACAGGGACGGCGTGCCATCAGAGGGGATGGCCGTGTGCTGTACATCTGATTGGAGTCCAGGACAGTGGGACGGGGACCAGGGACTGGTGACCGAGGGGCGGCACAGAGGGAAGCATGGCATGCAAGCAATGGCTGGCAAGGAGGTGGGGAAGAGAGAGGGGACAAGTGGTGGGAAGGAGGAGAGAGCAGTGAGAGGTCAACTGGGAACAAAGAGGGAGCGTGTGTGTGGCATGTGTGTGGCTGTGCCCGGGGGTGCATGTGTGTGAGGGTGAACAGGAGAGAAGGAACTCAACCCCTGCCTCACGGCTCCCCAAACCACTGCAGGGAGAGACAAACCAGCTTTTTTGAAAGACTGATCACATGGGAAGCTTGTAAGCCATTTGAGATGTATCATTTCAGTGGCCAGCACCACAGCCACTCACACGTTCCCTGTTTACTAGCAGGTCAATTACTGATTTCCAGGCCCTGCGCTGGACTTGGTGACTCTGCTTAAAAGGATGTAGCCACTGCTCTTAAAAAGGTAGTGCCATTGTAATGCCATTTCGTGGATGAGGAACTGGAGTCTCAGAGAGGTGAAGTAACTTCCTGAAGGTTTTTCAGCTAGTCACGGCCGGTACAGCCCCCAGACTGGGTCTGAAGCTGACTCAGAATGTCCTGCTGAATATTTCTGGACGGCCTCAGTCATTCTTGTTTTCATTGGTGAAGCTATTGCTCTGGTTCTTTGAATAAAATGCATAGCAGATCCTCAAGAAAAATGGTTTCCTTCTCATCATGGACTCAACCGAGACAAAGACCTGTCCCAAGGAGAGTGCCAGTCAGAGCCGAGGCACAAAGGCTACTTGTCAAAGCAGAGGAGCAGAAGAGGCGTCTTTGACTTGATGCCAGAAAGGCTGTGGCGTGGCCCGGCGCTGGTCTTCCATCTGAGGACTGGTTCCCACCCAGAGCACAGCACGAGAGCTGCTTCTCCAGGGAAGTGGAAGGGAGCAGTGGGGAATTCAGATTAAACGTGGGCAAGCGCATTTCAACTGTGAATGAGACGTCCCTCCCATGTGGGGCTGGTGCCCTGCTACCAGACACAGGCGCTCTGGGCATTTCTCCCAGTGGCTGGGATGTGTGGGGTTGAGCCCCTTCAACTCTACAGGGTCCTCTATGTGACTGGCGGCACCTGTTTCCTTGGTCAGACATACACTGAAGGCAACAAAGTGGGGTTTTCTTTAACAATGGCCCATCTGGGGAGCACTGACAAGGCTTCCTCACTTTACCTGGGCACTGCCCGTGTCAGCTCACCTCCAACAGCCCCGGGGGCAGGGATTCCATGCATCTCTGCGTAGGGCTGTTGGATGGGACAGAACTTAGCAGACTGTGCACTAAACCTGGGGGGGCAATGGCACATGGACCCCTGTCTATCACCCCCTGCTCAGCTCCATGGACTGTCAGCGGTGGAGAGGCCAGGCGGGCCCCAGGGAGACTTCATCTCCCCCGAGCAGGGTGTCTGGGCACAGCACAGCTTGTCTCCCTGGGAAGTCATCTGTTACAGATCTGTACACCCAGGAGGGTCCCCCTTTCCCGAGGGAACTTTCAGTGCTCAGCTGAGCTTTCTGGTTCTGAGATGAGTGAATGGTGTCAAGAAAATGGGAGCAGCGACACAGCCCTGCTGTTAGGGACTGGCAGGAGGTGAGGCGTTTGAGACTTGACAGCTGAGTTAGCAAGAAATTTCCCTAAGCGGCTGAAGCTCTGGCTGAATCACGGCTGCTGACTCCCGGAATGGATGAACTGAAGCTGCGCCCTAGAAGTTCATTTGGTTCCTCCAGCCTGCGTCTGCTGTGGTCACCTGGTGGAACCTGGGGCCCTTCTTCTCGGGGCTCAGTCCTGCTTAGCATAAGTCACCCCTGAGTGACCCCACAGGAGGCTTGGCCTTTGACTCACATTTCCATCCCCTTGAAAGAGCATTGGAGTGGGGGTCCTACCTGGGTCTGCCATTCATACCACACATAGTGGACAGATCTCTTAAGTTCTTTCAGGAAACCTGTTTCCTCATTTATAAAATGGGGTGAAGAACCCTCATGTCAATGTCATTGCCGTGCCGATCAACTCTGGCAATGTTGTAAGTGCCCAGCCCCAAGTAAGCATTCAGAGAAGGAATATTACCATTATAATAAACTGTAAATGCTGCCAATGGCCCGAATAACAGGATGCTAGAAGCCATCCAAATGTCCTTGCACTGTGTAGGCCCATCCAGCACCTCTGGATGACGGAGCCTTGCTCCCTGGGCCGTGTAGGACACATGACCAGGACCTCTGGACGGTGGAGCCCAGCTCCCTCAGCTGTCTCTCTGAGCCATCTTGGCATCTGCTTTGCTCTTTTCTGCTGCTGTTTCTAACTCCCCGCCCCTCCTCACTCTCCTCTTCTGCAGCCTTACACTTGGCTTTCCAATGTCACACTTGGTCGTGTCACCTGTGTGCTGTTTTTCAGTCTAATGAACTCTCAGGTCTCAGACAACCCCACTTCAGGGTACTTTGGATAACCCTCTTCCCTCCTGTTCCCCCTCAGACCTAAAAATTTAATTTTGACAGAAGCCCTTGGGGCCTTCACCACTGTCAGAGAGAGAGTCTTAGCTCTGAAAACAGAGGACACAGATGACTGTCCTCTAGGGCTGGACAGAGGCTCACTGTTCTACCCCTTTTGTGAGAATGAGCCCCACCAATGGTAGCAAGGTCAAGGGCTGGGGGTACTGAGCCAAGTGTCTGAACAGCTATGGAAGTCACCATCATTCGGGAGTCACTTCTCCAGCACTGTGTGAGAGCAGAGCAGAGGATCCTGCTAAGGACCCTGGCCTATGAGAGTGCAGAGTGGACCTCCTCCTTATTTGTTGCATGTTACCTTGAGAGGACTATTCTCTACTCTCTGAAGTGTGCTACTTACTTGGGGGTCAAACTGATCACTGTGATGTCAAGCCTCACTTCTCCAGCTAAGGAACACTAAGTAGGGAACAATGAGTCCCTTGAAAACATTGCATTTGCCTGCTCAGCAGTGAGGCCGGGGAAGGAATGCCAGTGTCTTCACCTAGCATCAAGTGTGCCTGTGTGTGTGCACACATGTCAAAAAATTTCAACAAATGCAGTGAGGAAGGGATGGTGCCTCCCCACCCTGAACACGATGTTTTCAAACCCAGTGTGTGGAATGGGTCAGGTACAGAATAACAAATGGTGATTTGGGATTAAATAACCTGGGGAGGAGGAAAACATTCTGATCCATCACGTGCAAAGGATGAGAGGATGCGCTTGTTTGGCCTCTGCAGCGGTTGGCGCGAGAAGCCCTGGACCTCAGTTGCTGGATGGACAGTGACCACGTGAGTAGGGCTTGCTCCCCTACTTGAGAGGGGCAGTTGTGTGGACAGTCTACTATGGTAGTGCTAGAAGGGGCCTCAAGGCTATCTCTTCAGGAAGAAGTGTGTTTTGGAGAAAAGAAATACCCTGGTCAAACTCACGCAGATTATTAATGGTAGAAGAAACGTGTTCTTCTGATTTCTAGCTCAGTGCCTTTCCACTAAAACTAGAGACTATTTAGATACTTTTCCAGGTTGACCATGGCATGGTGTGGGTGTAAGTCTGCTGTGTTAATCCCCCTTGAAAACTATGTCGAACATGTCACCTCTCTCCTCACAACCCTTCAACAGCCACCAGGTCCTTCTGAATAGAGACCAGCATCTCTCCCTAGAGTCTCCGATGTTGGGACCTCTGCAGCAAAACGCCCCATGGCGCTCCCGTATGAACCTTCCACTCTCTCACTACAGGAGCCATTTCTCTGTCAATGTCATTTCACTTTCCTCCTCACTTTTGCCCAAAACCTAAATAGGATGGGGACCTTTTCTCATGCATTTTTTATGTCCAGAGGACTTGGCCCAATGTTTTTGGCTTCATGTCTTAATACATAATAAGTGCTAAGCACTTGAGGTTTGGTACAATTCTACCGTGACGGACTAGTTATTCCAGACCTTTTCTTGTTGTGGTCCTCCCCAGTTCTAGGTGACCTCTGGTTGCCAAGATGTCAAATCTCTCTGCCTAATTGTTGCTTTTATGCCCTTGCCCTACCTGGGTTCAACATCTATGAAAGATACCGAAACCCAAACATCCTCATTCCTCAACTCAAATTTGCTTTACAACCTGGCTTGCTAGTACCACTGCCCTTAACTATATTGCCAAGAAAATATAGTGCAGTGATCAAGAAGGATTTTGGATTCAGACCACCTTGGAAGTGATGGCGTATCACTTCCATGATTATGCTATAAAAAGACAGTGACGTTCATCTCGACCAACCTCTTGCTCTCTCTCTTGAATTGCTCATCCTGGGGGAAGCCAGCCGCCATGTTGTAAGGAAGCCCTGTGGAGAGGAATCAATGACTGCCAACAGTCAGGTGAGTGAAAATGAGCACTATCTCCCAATGTATCCCTGGTTCGTCCATTTGTTAGTTGTGTCAGGGGGGTTAGCAGTAATCGCTGTATGCCTCAGTTTCCTCATCCATGAAGTAGGAATGATTTTAGCAATCCTCACATATGCCAAGATCCAATGAAGCAACGTATGTAAATCATTTAGAATAATGCCTGGCACACAACATGCATTACACATTTTATTATTAGTTGTCCTGGCTTTACTTGATCCTCTCTGATGGACCACTCTTCCTTGTCAGCCTCTTCCTAAAGATAGTGATTTGATTTTTCTCTGTCTCAGTCTTCTTTGCACCAGCCATGAACTTGTTTGAAACTCTAGTGACCTCTTCTTTAATGCTATCAATTACTTTCTTTCTTTCTGTTCTGGCCTCTGCCTGGTTTATTTTCTCCCACTGCCTCTGATGCACAGTCCACAAAGGGTAGAGCCCTGTGCCAGGTGCAAGGGAGCATTTAAAACACAATTGGCATATGTGTGTGTGTTATGACTGGTGAAATAAGGTTCACACACAGGGATGGAATTTAAAAATATACAATATGGTATCAAACTCATTCCATACCTGGATAAAGCACCCATTTTTCAATTCGCCAATATTTATGAGTCATAAGACTTGATTGTATTTAATGATTTGAATTTGTATGGGATGGCAAAGGAGAATCATTTGTGGTCAAGTGGATGGACTTTACAATAAGACTTTTATTAGGTCTATAAAATGGAGAAATGCAATTCAACTCTCTATACCTGGATGCCTCACCTGTAAAAGGGGAGAATAATGAAACCTGCCCTTGTGGCTGGATGGGTGAAGATGGTGAGATAATATGGCACAGGTCATACTGCCTTGGCAGCCAGTGCTATTTAGTGTCCTCCTTTCTGAGCATTTCTACTTGCTCCATAGCCTCCTAATTAAGCATTACTTATTTTTTTGAATCAACTAAAATTAAGTTGATGTAGTCTGCTGCCTTTTAATAACCGACACCCCTTTTAATAACCGACTTTGCTCTAGGTTCAGATATAACCAGTATGATGAGATCAGTGATATATATTGTTCTTTCCAAAGAGTTATAAACACTTAAAAAGGAGTTTCTTAGTGCTAAAGCTAACTGTCTATTTTATTTCTGAGAACCTACAGTCTCTTTCTTTTAAAGTACCTCAAGAGGAGCTTGTCATATTATAGCAGGCTGAGAACCCAATGTATTAATTATCCGCCACTGTGTATGATGCTGCTTAAAATAGCAAACTGTTACCATTTCACTGTTTCTGAGGTCTGGAATCTGGGCACAGCTTAGCTGGATAACTCTAGTTCAAGGTCAATCCTGAGGCTATAATTGAGCTGTGGGCCAGAGTTGTGGTCTCATCTAAACGCTCAATGGGAAAGAAGAAATCTGCGTGAAGTTCACTCACCTGTTGGCAGGTGACTGTGCCTTGCCACGTGGGCCTTTCCACTGGGCTTCCTCACAGCATGGCCACTGGCCTCCCTCAGGGTGAACAATCCAAAAGAGAGGAAGAGTTTTCCGGAAGGAAAGCCAGGGTCATGTGACAACTTAATCATGGACCTGACATTCTATCACTTCTGCCAGATTCTGTTTGTTACAACAGAGTCAGTAAGCCCAGCCCCCTCCTCAAGGGAAGGGGGTTACACAAAGAAGGTGAAGGTCTTGAGGTCACCTCATTGGCTGGCTGTCACAACAACCTATATATAAAGGGTGATCTGTGTATAGACTTTGTGTGTACGTAGCCTCGTGAATCTGAGATAATGTACGAAAATCAAGGGGCGGCACCTGTGGCTCAACGGAGTTGGGAGCCGGCCCCATATGCCGTAGGTGGTGGGTTCAAACCCAGCCCCGACCAAAAACTGCAAAAAAAAAAAGGAAATCGAAAATATTTTTTAAGATGATTAAGCTAACAAATATCCATGCCCACACACACTTAGGGACTGTCTTTGAGAATATGCAATCTCATGGGCTTTTTAAGATAAGTTACTACAGGAAAATTCCTGTGCTCAAAAGTTCGTAAACATGATCCCATTTAGTTACCAGAAAGAACATGTGGAAACCAGAAGCTGTGGGTTACATTCTGGTAAGCTGAGAATTTGCCCAGCCAGGGAGAGAAGAAAAGAAAGATGACCAGGAAAAAACACTGGCAAATGAATATAGCCTGGAGCCACTAAGGACAAAAGGAACAGGGCAAAAGAGAAGGAGAGAGTGAATGAACACTACAATCATTTTGGGGTGGGCAAGATTTTTATACTTCTTATAAAAGTGTACTTCTTATAAGAGCATAAGAAGTATAAAAGTATAAGCGTTGGTATTTTGATGAAATGCTATAGTTGAAGCTAGAAAAAAGACACGAGGATTCCACGGCCTTTTAAGATCTACTTGGAGGCCAAGTTCTAGCAATTCTGCACCAGCTGGGGTTCTAGCGAGACTAACAGACGTCTGTACTGACCGCTGCGGGTGAGTGCTCTGTGCTCACACAGAATGGTGGTGGTGCCTCGGACGCCCTCCACGGGCAGTGAGGTGTTCAGAGGTGCTGGTTGGAGTGGGGATCCCCTCTGCCCTCCTTTCCTGCAGGCATCCAACCCCAAGGAGGGCCGGCAGAGTGTCTCCGCAGCAAGCTTCCTCCCACAAAGCCTGGGACAACTTATCAATGGCAATCAGCCATCAGCATGGGTTCCCCAGCCCGGCCAGCTGGCAGGAAGACCGCCAAGGCAGCAGATCTGAGGAGAGAATTCTCAATCACATTTACATGTGCACGGTGCGGAAAAGGGAAAGGAAGGGGCGGAGGGAAACCCTTCCGGAATCCAAAAAGAAAGTCCCTAATCCGTACACAAAAAGGAATCAGCCACAGATTCGTCTCAGATGTTCTCAAATTGCTGTCCTTAAAAGCTCTGCTTCCCCGTCTTCCTCCTCCTCCCACCCTGTCCAATCGCCCAAAGAAAGTCTCTCATTTTGCCTTAATTTGTGCCATGGTTGCAAGAACCCAACAGAATGTCACTGCAGCTTTCCCCGCCCCACCCGTTGGCCTGTCAGCAGCTGTGCTTCCTCAATGGCCTCACAGAGCCCTTTCTCTGCCAAGCAGATCCTGACAGCACCAGGCCCGTCGCACACTGAGAACCCAGGGAGTGCAGAGGGGCCACCTCCAGGCCACCAGACGCCAAAGGGTCAGCTTTATCCCAGGGCACTCTTAGCCTCTCAGGGACCAGAGACTATAGCTCCAGGCATGGAAGAGCAAAGAGTGACATGATTCCGCCTGGGATGACATAGACTGTAATCTCACAAAATTACAGACATCTTGGGCAAGTTGCCAGGACCCCGGGGATAATAACAAATTTGGGTATTTACATCATTTTTCATATAAAACATAAACACACAGCCTCGTTACTTCCTCCCCATTGAATGCCTTTGGAATATCAGATGACATATTGCTACTCTGTTGACTGCTAATGGGACCGAGGGTTTTATTCTCAGATACAGCCCTGGTTTGAACCAGAAGAGCCCTCACTTAAAATTCTCACTTCCCACTCTCCAGGGAGTCTAATTTAGCTCTCCTCCTGTGGCCTCAGCCCCTGCCTCCACCAAGGCTGAGAGTTCTGAGGCGCTTCTAATTAATCTTCATAAATTGCTCTGCGATCCTGGGATGTAAAGGCAAAGTATTATTAGAAAATGCTGGCTGGGTTCGTAGCCGGCCATAAAAGTCGGATGCTGATCAGTTCACTTTTCACACTGCAATTATTGGAAACGGTTGCAAGTGGTTTTATGTGGTGGGCACACCGTAAGTCCTTAAGAAAAGCAGAGGGCAGGGACCGAGGGACATATACTTGTGACGAAGGGTGGGTTTGCAGCTAGTTAACCTCTGCATTTTTTTGCTTTTACTAGTCCTCGTGTATTAGAATCTGAGGAAGACAACGCCATGGCACCCCTCTCCTTTCTACTTTTCACTATTTATGAAAAAACACATGTGACTAAAATGGGCCCTTAAAAACAAGTAGTAGTGTTGTTAGACGTAGGTGGGAACCTCTATTCTAATATCTGCCTGCAGACTCTTGGGACAGTGAATATCTGATTTTTTAAGGGGGAGAGGTGAAAGCTCTTCTTAGGGTTTCATCTATGAGGTTCTTGCAAATCAAAGAAACCCACAAGAAATTTAGAGTAAGAGATACTTGATCCCTTAGCCCCACTTTGTGACTGATTGCTCATTGGTCCATTCTCAAGCCTTAAGCTAAAAATTCCTGCCTCGGAGTTGTGTGATGTGAGGCAGAATTCATTCTCACTCTCTCTTTGAGTTACCATCTGTGTTTAGCAGATATAATCCACACCTCCTAGGCTATTTGGTGGAGTAACTAATTAATGTTTAAAAAATGCTCTTTGAACACGAAAAAGCACATTGTCTGAAGGTAAGGCGCGATTCTTCTTCTGAATTGCACATTTGCCAGGGTGATTTTTGTGGTGGCACATGACCTTCAGAAGAAAAATACCCAATTATCGCAGTTTGTTTATTATTTCATGTTAAAACATTGTTAACAAAGACATTTTCCCTTAATATTTTATGAAGAAGATATCTTGGACAGATTTAATATTTTAATATCTATTTTCCATGAGAGCTAAATAACTAGATAATGAAAAGTATGTACGGCGGGGGGAGGCAGGATGGCACAGATGCTCTTACGAGGCTTCCAATTTCTCTGAAATGAGTTAGATTCCAGGCGCAGAGAGACCATCTTCTCTACTCCTGGGGCCAGTGGTACGATATTTAGCTTAGGGATCTGAGTCCAATTGGAAAAGCAGAGAACATAATCTTCTCTATTGGAACTGAGGCTCTGAGAACCGACTTCCCATCACAGCTTCCCAAACAGTGTGGAAATAGGTTAGTGACGCATCTGGACAATGACAGTCAGCAAGGGAGCCAGGAGCGCATGTGTAAAGAGAGGAGTGTCTGTAACAGGTGAGCAGCGTTCAGAGCTGTTGTCCTACAGAAATGCCTCCTACTGTATTTCCTTAAGCCACGGTTAAAAGGAAGTATGAGCAAGATGCCTCTGAAGGATGAAGATGGATGACGGACAGAGAGCTGAGATCTCTGTGGGGAGCACAGGTGCACAGGACACAGGTCCCGATGCCACAGCATCACCCCACAGGTCGCTGAATCTCAGAAGAGGCTGCTGTTTGGATTTGGGGGTATTTTCCCAATAGAAAAGTAGTAGCTATGAAGAATGTGACTTTGACAATTCTTAATAATAGGATCGTATAAAGTATTGGGTACAAACTAAGTCCCATGAACTGTCCCAAAGTGCTTTGAAGCCTTTCATAATTTCCTCTTCCTATCAACTCTGAGGCACATAATACTGTTCTTTTTTATTTCAGATGGAAAAATGGAGACTTACCCAGAGAAAAAATGAATATATACAGGTCTGACAATTAGGTTTACGAACTCATCCTGGAAAAGGTGCTATATACCTTGTTACCACTGCCGTCACCTTTGAAGCACTCCCCTTAGGAAGCTGAGCACCGACACCAGCTCCTCGTCTTCCTTTCAAAGCAGTTTTTGTGTGTATATATCTACGTGTGTGTGTGTGTGCATGCACACAAACAAAAAAACCCCTAATAAGTGGCAAAGCCTATATTTAAATGCAGGCACTTTAACTGCAAAGCACAGCTTAACTACTAAGTTAACTTTAGCATGTATCACTTAAATTTAGAAATGCAGCTACTGCTGAGGCTCTAAAAACAGATGAGGGGATTCATTTGCATACAGTTAGCTTTCCGGAAGGAGGAGGGCCCGGCTCACAAGCAGGAAGAACTAGACCCCTCATTTTCCGCGCTTCCCACCCGCTGCCTGGTGCCAGTCAGCATGGATTCTAGTCCCTATTTTCCTTTTCGAGGCTATTCTTGATGTTCATTTAAAACAGATTCCACTAGTACAGGAAACTCCAACAAGGTAGCAGTGGGAAAGCGGTGGCCCTTTCTGCATTCTAGAAGGCAGGGGGTAGAATTCCTCCTGGGGTTTACAGGGTGAGGGTCAAGCGGATGAGAGCTGCTTCAGTGGGGGGCTTGAATTGCAGAGTTACAGCTCAGACTCCTCTAGAAGGTGGTTTGGGGGCCAGGGAGAAAAGGTTCCACATAATTACGTAAAAGCCCGCTTTCTTTGTGGGAAGAGCACCCACCTCTGATTAAAAAACTAATTTGTTTCTCTTGAGAAGAGGCTGAGAGAGTGAGGGAAGCGTAGGGGTCCTGGATTTCAGAGAAAGACCATGTACCCAGTAGAGGGAGGACCCAGAGGAAGACTGCAGGTGCCAGGCTTGATATTAAATAAGAGTCCATGGGAGGCCACTGTGTTGGGTTAGCCTCCTGTCCCGGGCCCTGGCAGAACAGACCAAACCAGAATGGAGACACTTGTGTCAAGCCTCATGTCATCAAACTGTACTTTAAAATGGGCCAGTTTTCAAAAAGGCAGGAGATTCCAGTCAACCCGAGGAAATCCCCTCTGTCTCAACCCTAGAAGGAGAGTAACTTGGGAACAACCAGTACACTTTGTCTCTGTTTCTGCTTTCTTCAGCCCTTTTCTGCCTATAAAGCCAAACTCCTTTGCTCAGCTCATCGAAAAACTCGTTCTGCTTTATAGATTCTAAGAGTTGAAAATAAAATCCAATTAGATCTTCCAATTAAATTTGTTGCAATTTCATCTTTTGACACGGGTGGGTTAGACATCCTCCTGTTCCTTGAAGAGACTCTGTTGCTACTCACCATTGGGGGGGGGGGAACAGCTGTGGCCACGCCCCTCTGGGGAGGAGGGGAGAACAGAGTCTACATTTGGAGAGAAGGAGGGCAAGGAGGTCACGGACACAGAGGAGGCTGGGAGCCTGCCAGAGGTGACGGCCACTGAGCACCGTGTGGGAGTATGGGGAACCTCAGAAACCCTGGAAGGCCACAGACTCTGTGCTTCTGTGGAGAAAGCATGGCCCCCAAAATTGAAAACTGTTTTTTCAGAATGGAAAAATGCATTCTCAGAATATAAGCATGGTGTATCCCACACTCCACACCCTTCTAGCAATAGCCCCGAGTCCCATAATGCTTTAAAGTTATACTGCCGTCCTCTCCACATTCTTTTATTTACCTACTGAACAAGCACAGCTCCTGCTTACGATCTTTGGGTGGACACTGGGGCCTCCACCAGAGAGAATTTCTGTCACTTGGTTCCTGGGGTCTAGTCAGAGCAGCTACAAGAACCCAAATGCAGAGGGAGAAACAGAGATGCCTTTTCTAAATCTCTGCAAGAAGAGCAATCTCATGAACGGGACAGGCGCGATGCAGAGAGTAAGGAGAAACGTTAACTTACGGCATAAAGGCAGCGTCCTGCCCACTGTCAGCTTTGAGATGTGGGGGCAGCAGGCAAGGTCATTTCCATTACAGAGCACGACTCACCTCCCCCTCCCTGCCAGTCATCTCCATCTGTCAGGCCACTCTGCCAACAGGAGACGGTGCTGTGGGTCCTCAGCCCCGTGGAATAGCCCCGCTGCCCTTGAACTCTGGGGACAGTGTGGCCGACCCTCGGCTCTCCCCCGCTCCTTCCAGACCCCCATTTTCTGTCTGCAGCTGCCCTCGCAACACAGGAGTGGCGTTGGGGTGGGAGTGGGCCAGCTCGCTGTCTGTGGCCTCACAGGCTGATGTGTAATCACAGCTCAGCCATATACCGTAATGTGGCCATAAAGATCTCAGAACCACAGCGCATGAGAGTTTTGCTTGAAATGAAGTCCAATCTGTGATAAAGCAGCCAGCATTAACGCCACCGATATGTGACAGCGGGCAGAGAAATGACTGATTGGGGATGTTTATAAATATAGGAAGTGAGCTGCTTGTGGCATCCAAGAGAGGGGTTAGCAAAATGAAGACAGATGGCAGCCGATGGGCTGGCACGCGCCTCTGTGGCTGCCCATCACACGGGTAGCCCCGCCGCTGCCCGCTTTCCCAGCTGCGCCGCAGGCTCCGCAGGTGGATTGGAGGCCGACGCCCCCTCCCGGCTCGGCAGAGAACTGCAGCCCGCTTCCCGGGAAGGGCTTCTTTACAGAAAGATGCTGCCAGGGCGACCATTGCAAAGATGACATTGATACTGGAGCTCCAGCCAGAATCCTAGGACTTGCTCAACTGCCGCCTGCTAGCTTTCGTGGAAATACAGAATATCATGTTTGGGGAAAGACTATAAAGATTCTCCTCCAGCTCAACTGTTCAAGCAATGCTGGAACGCCCTCTAGGAGCCTTGGCCCAGCCCATGCAAAATATGCCCTCCGAGAGCTCTCTCCCCAGAGCTTCCGTCCTCTGCTCCTTGGCAAAATAGGGAGCTAGGACTGGATCTAGCTCTTCCTCCACAAGGCAGCCCTGCAAACTCTAGAAGGGGGTTCACGTCCATGTGTGGACCAAGCCCTGATGGGTTCCCTGAGAGGGTCACTGCCAATGCTATAGTTTTTGCTCACACATCATAAGCATCATCTGTCAGTTTACCATCCTGGCTAATACAGTCCACGTCAAACCTTTTAATAATGTGATGCCATGATTAGCACAATACTGTGGGTACTGCCTGCATGAGTGTTTTGTTTTATATAATATAAAAGGGAGGTAGAAACTTCTTGTTGTAATATGGAAGAAATTTAAAGCATCAGTAAAACTGTTTTGTTGTTTTTTTTTTCTTCTTTCTCTCTCTTTCTTTACCACTGTGCTACAACCAGGTTCTACTTCTTCCATCTATTAGGCTCTTCCTAGTCTCCAGCCTCCGTGCCCCATTCTCCCTGTGTGAATGACCCCACCACAGTTTCCACCCTGCTTCTGCCTCCACCATCAATCCTGATCTCCAATAGGAGATCCAAAGCACAGCAGCACAGCACCCCAGGCTCTCCGTCAATTGTTAGCCTGACTCACACCTTGTATTTCTTTCGATTGCTTAAATGCTGTTTTAGTCCCCAAATGCAGTTTGCTCCTTGCTACGCAGCTCTGACTCCCTTTCTTCCTGGGGCAATTGTCTTGCTACAATTTCAGGTCTTGGGGTGCTCCAGCATGGGGTACGTATTATGGACTTTACCAACCTTCCCTCCCAAGAAGTAATGAACCACAACCTTCCTCCTCAATCAAGCTGTGTATCTGGTGAAGAGAAGTCAAGATAACAAATACTTCACATGCAGTATTGAAGTGGACCCTCATGATAATCATGCAAGGTAGGTAGCTACGAATATAGTCTACAGATGCAGAAAATTGGACACAGAGATGTTTAGTAACTTGCCTAGGGGTACACAGCTAGTAAATAACAGAACGAGTTTTTAATCTCATATAGTCTGACTCTAGATCCTGTGCCCTGAAAGACCATACTCTGTGCTCTCATCATTAATATATTCAGGGAGAATGAGTAAAAGAGTTATTTTATATGTTTGTTTCCCTGTCTCTGTTCTCAGGCTGCAAGGGCTGCCCACGCTGAACCCCCACCCATGCTAAAGTATCCCCTGCAGAACCCACGTTGTCCCTGGTGTACTGGCCTTTTGTCCTTATCCCATTATCTAATACTCAGATCTGCTTGAATCAGTCTTCCAAAGAGGCTCTACCTCCTATAGTTAGCTAGATTATGCCTGAATCTGACATTAGAAATGGCATAAACTTATATTGGAATAATTTGCTTTGGGGAGCTAATTATAAAATATTACAGTTTTTTTCTCCTGTGAAATTTCATCATCTTAGTTTTAGACCATTCTGCCAGCCTGACAAGATCTTTCTGGATTCAATCACCTGATGAATTTGCTTTTCCTCCTGATTTCATGTCATCCACAAATTTGATAAGTGTCATCTCTATCTTTCCATCCAAGTTGCTGATGGAGGTATTTAATGATACAGGCCACAGCCGGCGTTGCACGCATCCAGGCAGCCTGCTGACTGACATTGATCAATTGGCTTTTCTGTACCTGTTGGCTATAGTTGTTCATCTACTTACTAATATACTTAATTTTACTAGTGTTCAGCACAAATTTCTTCATCATTCCAACAAAGCTATTACAAAAGGTTTTGTAAAATGCGTTTCTGAAATACCAATTCACTATGCTTACTACATTTCCCTGGAGAACACTGTCAAAGTAGGAAATGAGGTTTGTCTGACATGACTTAATCTTAATAAATCTGAGACAGTAGAAAATCACTATTAATCCGTACTGCATATTGTAAGAGTCTGAAGAAAATTCCATGCCTTGAGATTGTGGGCTTTTAGTCTGTGTTCTGTGGAGCCCAAGATTTCTTTAGAGGTACATCACGGAGATGCCTGCAGGGAAAAAGAGAATGGGCACAGCCCTAGCCACCTCCACTCCACTATTTTATAAATTATGGTAATGTTCTATTTTAGATCCTTCTTGAACAAGTGAGATGCTGAATATAATTTGAAAACTGCTGCTTCAAAGAGAGAAAGCGATCTGTCTGTCTGGAGTTGTATTTGATTGTGTTATATTGACTCGTACTTGGGACACTCACTTTGTTAATAAAATCGAGACACCATTATCCACATTTGCTCTGTGCCTCGCAGACGTGCCGTAAGAGTTGACGGATAGCCTCAGGACTGAGCAACTTAGTCCATTATTGACATGCACACATCTAAATGCCCAAAAGAACCCTTGTCATTTTTCCCAAGTGATCTGCTCAGAGGATGTTTTCCCCATTCCGAAATATTTATCGATGCCTCCTAGCTACAAGGTATTTGCAAGTACACAATTTTTCCAACCTTCACAACAATCTTAATGAGGGAGAAACAATTATTCCTGTTTACCAATGAAGAAACTGATGCTAAAAAGAGGCTAAATAAATTGTTTGCAATCACACAGCCAGTAATCAGAACAGCCAAAATTCAAACTCAAGTTTCATTGACTCCAAAGTCCTTGAGATGTGCCTGGCTGTCTCCTCGCCTTATTTTATCATCAGTGTGTTGAGAGCTAATATTTTTGAGTGTTTACAATGGGCAAGGCACTGTGCTAAATGTTCACAAAGATTACCTCTTTCAATCTCACAGTAACCATCTCTTTGGTGATATTATTATACACTCCATTTATGTGAAAAAAGATAGGGAGTTTCCCCAGGGTCATTTATGGTAAGAAATTGGCAGAGCTATGATTCAAATCCAGGCAGACTGACTCCAAAGACTTTGCATCGAAACAATTATGGTATTCTTTACAGTAAGGTTCATCTTCTTATCAAACTTGAAGAAGGCAGATGACCTTTGGCCACCTGTTGAGGGGTCCTGAAAGCTCTGTCTATCTCATGAGCTTTCCTAGGTGAATCCACCAGAAAAGATTATATTTTCTTCCAGGTGTTTTCGTAAATTTAAGTGAATGTAGTCTTTGACACTCAGTTCACAGCAAACTAGTCTTTCCGTGTCTAGCTGAGAGTAGACCATCGAAAGAAAGGAGTAGAAAGGTGGGTACGCTTCGATGATCTTGAGGGCAGAGAATAAGGCAATAGCATAGCCTGTGAGTGCAGACAGGTCCGGGCTACAGCCCTACAAAGCCTCGGACAGGTCGCCGTAATAGGTGGGGACAGAGTGCCATGCAAACTTTACCTTCAGCATGCTTAGCTCCAGGCTAATCCTGGTTCCTTTGAAAGAAGACCCCCTCACATGTCCATATCCTGCTCTTTCCTCTTGTCTTTTCGCTACTGTGCTGTACAATGGTTGAAAGAGATGAAAGTCTGTAGAATATGCAGGCACTGTGAATAGAGTCGTGCTCCAAAGCAGTGGGATTTCTGTTATTTATGGTCTGGGGGTTGGATCCCTCCCCCCTCTGATTGGCAGGAGCAGGGGGAAGGAAGGCGGCACAAATCACAGTGACTCTCTCCTGCCAGCCCATCTTCTGGAAACCACGTTGGAGGCTGGCTTCCTGCCGACATATACATTTCTATTGCCTATTGAGCACGAAGGAAGATAACAGGCCTGAATAGCATCAGACAAGGAATGAAATGAAATTTTAACCCTGGTCATAGACGATGCATTGTGTTTCTCCTCCTTTCGGGCTGTATTTGCCACTTGAGATAATTCGCTTGGAATTCACAGAGCACGCAGTATGCCTGCAGAAAGCAAGAGTTTATGGGTGTCAAGGAGAAGACATTAGTTATTCAGAGGGAAATATGATCCAAGTCATGATTTATAAAAATCTACTTATTTCTTGGACTCTTTCAGATTTGGGAAGGTTAAGCCATCATTGCACTTATTCACATCCCATTCTCCACTACGAAACTGTTTTCTCTGAGATACTCACCTAAACCATAGGAGGAAATGGGATAAAAGTAGGAAGACCAGGCCAGGAGTTAGACACTGGTGAATTCCCATTCAATCGTCTCAACCCTAAAACTTAGGGTGATCTCACAATAACCCAACTTTATTTCAAAAAATATGGTCTTCAGTTAGACTGGGTCACTTTGTCATTTCAGTTTTCTTATGTGCTCTATTAGAAATAGCAGTATTGAGTATCACCATCTATTGTATACTATGTTATTAATAATATGGTATAGGAAATTAAAATATACATGTACACCCAAACACATAATCAGCGATAATTATGGGAAGAAAGTCTTAGTATAACACTGATCTTCCTGTCACTGAAGCTGTTTAAACTGTGTCTATTTAAAAACCTATTTAGTCTTACCATCATTTAACAATGTTAAACTGGCTTTTGGTTGAGGGACTTCTCAGAGCCTTTGTATGCTAAAGTTCTCTGTGAGTTTTTCACGGGACTATAGGTATCCAACAATTTCCAAGAACTAAGGTGCCTTCCTCCGCCTTTTATTTAAAGAACCACCCACAGGTTTCCTAGGGGTATATGTTGGCAGAAAGCCAGCCTCCAATGTGGTTTCTAGACAATGGGCTAGAAGGATGGAGTCATTCCAGATGATTTGGAAAATCCCTGCTGAGTTGGGTATTGTTGCACTAAGGACAAATTGAAAATAGATGCTATCTAGAGTCTATTACAAGTGTGAGGGAGGTCAGGTCAAGGGCATAAAGGGGTCTCATTGGAGAGGGTAGGTAAACAGGGAAATCTGATACTATTCAAATAGCCCCAGGGCTCTGTCAGCTCAGTACATGGGCTATCCCAGAGCAGCAGTAGTGAGTAGAGAGAGAGGCCTCCCCTTGTCCTTAGGGGACACCAATATAGAGACCCAGCACTGCTCACCCAGACCTGGGGGAAGCAGTGGATTTCCCAGGGGGATAAAGTTGTTTCCTTTACAAAATCTAGGGAACTCCTCTTCCTCTACCGTGATATGCTCCCTTTTCCTTCTCTGTCTCCCTCAACCAGGGAACACTGGGCCTGGCATTGACCACAGATCACAGCCCAGGATCCCGGCCATCATTGGACGAATGTAAACGCACATGTGTCCACACACGCTCACTTGGCAGATTCACACTCTGGTGTGAATGTCTCGGGTGCCTCTGCTAGTCCTAAATGCAGACGGCAGGCCTCGTCCTCTGGAGAAGCCTTGCAGACACTGCCTAACTGGGACTGCTCACATTGTCACCATCCAAACCTCAGATTCTGCATCTGCGGAAGAATTGAGAAGCTTTGAGAACGCGGTGTGTGGATACTCAGCCCATGGCCATTAAACTGAGGGGGGAGTGCAACGATATTTCCCAAACAGAGGCCACCACTGAACACTTCACCCACAACTATAGAGGATAAAGTTGGCAGGTAAAGATGATTTGAATTTCGAAAGGCCAAGCCAGATCTGTCTCTCTAAGCACTTGGTAGAATTTTGTACAATCACCCTCCCAGCACACACTTTGAGAGTCTAGCTTCCCCCACCCAGGAATCTGAATTCAACCCTGATGCCGCCACACGGGAGCCACCAAAGGAAATAAAGCAATTTTGCTTTAAAGAAGAGAGAAAACAGCCCACAAACCCTTATCACCTAAGCTAGCATGAATCTATAATGGCTCCTATGACCGGTCCATGTCTGGAGGCCAAAGGAATCAACCCTTGAGGATTCAAGTATTTCCAGTTGGGCAATTCTCTGTCTGACTGTCTAGAAGAAACCACATGGGGCCACCTGTTCCTGCCACTGAGACCTGAGAAATGATTGTGTAGCCTGCCTCCACTTCTGCTTCTTTAAAAGAAAGGTCCCAATCTTACTGGCAAGAGACATTATCAGATATTACCCTGATTCAGGAGAGATTTGGGGGCAGGAAATGTTAGCAGCATGGAAAGTACTTCTGGGGACGAAAACAATCTTTATTGACTTGCCTCCAGCTTCTCCCTGGCAATCTTAGCGGAGGGAAGTCAGGTCCTAGGAGGAACTGGACTTGCCTGGGAGAGGTCTTACTCTATCAGGTAAGACTTTGAAGAGTAGAAATTCTCTTTTTGCTCAACAAAGGGAAAAAATAGAAGTTACTTTCAGTTGAACTAAGTCCTCACCTGCTGGTTGGGAGTCCCTGCCTTTGTTTTCTTGCCATTTGAAAATATCACACAGGCTAACTTATATTGGTTCTCTACTGAGAGGCACTTTATGTAATGTAAGACATTTCATCTCTTCCTTCCTACAGTCTTGAAAGGCAGGAATTTTGCAAACAAGCAGGCTGACTGTTTAGGGATACAGTGTTCAATCAGCACAGACAGAATTGGAATCCTAATCTGCCTGCTTCCAAAGCCAGTCTCCTTGGTCAATTTTTATTCCTAGGAATGACGGAAAAGGATGTGGTTCTGGCAAGCAGGTTGGAATTTACCAGCAGCTCTCGCACTCTTGCCTAGAGGGTCACTGCGGCTGTACTGCTATCTGCTCTTGCTCGGGAGGGCGTGCAGAAGTGAGTGCTCTCCTGCTCAGCCCCAGCTGAGCTCCTGCAGGCTGGCCCTTCTGCTGCCCAGCCCCTCACACTGCCTCTCAGGCCTCCCCTCCGGCTTGCTGAGTGCCCCAGACGGTTCCTCCTCCTCCCTGTGGGGGCTGACCCTCCTTCATCAGCAAAAGAGCAGGATATCTTGAGACACTGAAGTTTTCATCTCCTCTTGAATGGGCTCTACAGCAGGTTAAAAAGCTCCCGCCTGAGAGTGAGAATCCTACCACACCTTAATAGCCTCCGTTCTAAGGTGACCCGGGCTTTCAAGCGCCCCAGCCTTGGTGGGGCTGTCTGGGCTGCAGTTGTTTGTCTGGGGCGCGTTTCTATTCAGGGACGGGCTTTGTGAAGGCTTTCATTGAACACACAGGCATCCAAAGAGAGAGAAACACGCTCCACATGAACATTAGTGGCAGCTGAAATTTGTCACACCACAGATCAAAAAGCACAGCTGACAAAGGAAGGCCCCGGGGAAGGGGGGGGGCGGGGAACGGCCACACCCACACGGGGTGCTGGGCAGGGCGGGGCGGCTCCTCTCTCTGCAGAAGGGCACTGTGCACCAGCTTCCTTTGGGGACAAATGTCTTCACTTGTTCTGTGTGTCCTAAGAATCCCGGGCTCTGGGAGGGGACGCCTGGCTCACACACACCGTGAGCCCAGCACCTCTGACCTGTCCAGCATTGTGGCCTCCTTTGAACGTCCTGGGCCAGCAGTGCACTTTATTTCTTTCTTTTTTTTTTTTTTTTTTTAGAGACAGAGTCTCACTTTGTCACCCTTGGTAGAGTGCTGTGGTGTCACAGCTCACAGCAACCTCCAGCTCTTGAGCTCAGGTGATTCTCCTGCCTCAGCCTCACGAGTAGCTGGGACGACAGGCGCCTGCCACAACGCCCAGCTATTTTTTGTTGCACTTTGGCTGGGACCAGGTTTGAACCCACCACCCTCGGTATACGGGGTTGGCGCCCTACCCACTGAGCCACAGGCGCCGCCCAGCAGTGCCCTGATAGAGGGAGATGCTGCCATGGATGACCGTGTACCTCTTTGGCCACCAGGGGGCTCCTGGCCACACACCTACCTGGCTTGGCTTTCTACTCACTTTGATGGGAGTTTCTGAAATGTCGCTGTATTGGACTCACTTTATTTTAAATGGGCCCAACCAGGGTCTCAGATTACTATATTCATATATACACATATACACACATACATAAATATACACATACATTGATATTTTTAATTATTTACCCAGGCTACCTGCCCTGCCCCAAATGGAAAACTAGTCTTGTGGAAAGCTAGTCTTTCTAGAGAAATTTCACTGTTTTTTCATATATGCTATCTTCCTCCCAAAGCCCATATCACCAAACAGGAGTCTCTTTGTGCCAAGGCATGTTTGTGACCTAGTTCTGAAAGGATGAGGCCTGTGTTGCTTTAATTAAATGGTACCGGATTCAGACTGCAGCCTTCTGTGCTGTGGGGTCTGCGGCTGAGATGGAAATCCGGGATCCTTTCTGTCTTTCTGCACCGTGCTGTGCTCTTTAACAAAGAATGTAAACGGGACAGAATGGCCTTCCTGGGCAGTAGCTGCTCTAGCCTAACATGGGCCTCTGACTGTGGTACAAGGGGGCAGGAGGGAGGAGGGAGGGCTCCATTATCCCCCAATATGTTGGCTTTCCTCAATAACTAATTAGGGAGCCTTTCTCGCAGAAATGCATCTTCACTGAAGTGTGGTGCTAAGAGCTTATATGGGATTTGGAGTGGGTCCGGTTCCATTTCCAGCTCTATGACCTTGTGCAAGAAGCTTGAACTTTTTGGAAAGCTCAGTTTCCTCTGAGTAAATGTAAACAAGCGTAAACTTACTCTGCAGGATTTTGGGGATTCCTGTTAATATATGTAAATCAAGGATGACGCTAGGAGCACTGCAAGGTCATTGCATCAGAAGTGGTCTTCCAGACCAAGTCAGAAGCTCCTGCTAAGCTGCCCCCCTCACTTCCCCTCCTGCACCCTAGCATTTATCTAGAACACAGTTAATTGGTTACCTAATAGTTAATATTCACTGAGAACCGAGCACGCACCAGATCTCCTTGGAAGCACTTTTCGCAGCAACCCCATGAGGTACCGCTGTTATCCCCATTTCAAATCAGTGATTTGAGGCACAGAGCAGGTAAGTAACTTGCCTGAGGCCACACTGCACAACTGGGATTTAGCACATCTGGTTGGAAAGTCACTGCTCTTAACCAGTACTCTGCACTCTGGTGCTGCCTTAATCACCTTTTCCCCTTCTATCTTCTCTGTCACTGTGTCCTCCGGAGAGCAACGGGTGTGGGACCCTTATTCATTTCTGAGTCCGCAGTGCCTGGCACTTAGGAAGCAATCCTGTTTATTGAATCAATGTATATTTTTTAAAAGTTAGTATCTTAGCCTGCACTATTTCCCCGGAGTAAAGGACTCTACAAATTCATGACCCGCAAAGTCACAGCTTTTAATTTGTTCTACCGGTGTCATTTTCCAAGATTCAAATATTGCTTCTGAGTTTTAGAATCGTTCAGAAATTGTGAACAAGTTCTAGACCAGAGCTAAAACCAAGGAAGAGAGAGAACATGTTCTGGAGCCTGAGCCAGGAGTGTCACTAGAAGTGAGAGGACGGGGCCACCCGCTTTAGAATGTCCTGGGACCTTGCAGAAGACTCTATTCCCATACACTGGATGAAGGCTTTCAGGCTTAGGTCCAAGAATCTGCTTTTTTTTTTTTTTTTTTATTAAATCATAGCTGTGTACATTAATTTAATCAATCATGGGGTACAATGTGCTGGTTTTATATACAATTTGAAATATGTTTATTGAATTGGTTACCATAGCCTTCATGACATTTTCTTACTTATTGTGTTAAGACCTTTATATTCTGCATTTAGTAAGTTTCACCTGTACCCTTCTACGATGCACTGTAGGTGTGGTCTCACCAATTACCCTCCCTCCACCCATCCTCCCCTCCCTTGCCCCTTTCCCCATATTCTTGTGCTATAATTGGGTTATAGCGTCCATATGAAAGCTATAATTTAGTTTCATAATAGGGCTGAGTACATTGGACACTTTTTCTTCCATTTTTGAGATACTTTGCTGAGAAGAATATGTTCCAGTTCCATCCATGTACGCTCTAGTCATTCCATGAACTTGCAGTTAGAGAAGTGTGAGCTTAAAAGTCTTTTTCTTTTCTTTTCTTTTTTTTTTTTTTGAGACAAAGTCTCAGTCTGCTGCCCAGGATAAAGTGCTATAGCCTCCTTCTAGCTCATAATAACCTCAAACTCCTGGCCTCTAATGATCCTCCTGCCTTATCCTCCGAATTAACTGGGACTACAGGTGCCAGACTATTTTTTTTCCCCGTTTTTAGTGCAGATGGGGTCTCCCTTTGGTCAGGCTGGGTCACCCAATCTCAAGTGATCCTCCCTCAAAGGCCTCCCAGATGTTAGGATTACAGGTATGCGCTACCACACCCAGCTTGACTTAAAAGTCTTGACAGCAGGGTCAGAGGACAAGGAAGAGTGATATAGACAGGCTACATGATGCCTGAGAAGAATGCAGGAATTCACAAAACAAAAATACAAGCCCCCGTGAGTCCTGACAGCAGTTCTGCTTGGGGACCATGGGCCAGAACAGAACCTCGGCCCATGCTCAGGAGATGAATCTGAGGCTGGGACGTGTGAGCCTGGGGCCTGAGACAAGAAGGCCCAGGTTCTTCTTGGACCTAGAAAAATGAGATCAAGAAAATCTCGAATCTGTAAGTCGAAATAAAAAATGTCCACAAAAGACATTGGGGGGGTGGGGAGAGATCCCCTGACAGAAAGGAAGGAAGAATTGATACATGCTGTAATATGTACCAACCTCGAAAACATAGCCAGTCGCAAAAGCCTGCCTGGAGTTGGATTCCACGTATGTGAAATGTCCAGAACAAGCAAATCCATGGAGCCAGAAAGCAGGTTAGTGGTTGCCTGGGGCGAAAGGGATAGAAGGATCCGAAAGGGATGACTCAAGGGTGCAGAGTCCGGTTTGGATTAATGAAAATGTTCCAAAATTAATTGCGCTGTTGGATCCAAAGCTCTATACATACACAAAAAATGTAGCCTTCAAATAGGTGACTGCTATGGTACGGAATTGTACCTCCAGGCTGTGGGAAAAGAGAGAGCGAGCCCCCGGGAGCTATTCTGAACCACTCACAACTGGGCCAAGCTGAGTCGTGTGCGCGGAGGCACTTGTCACCATCCTACCGTCACGGAGACGCCCTCGTACTCTACTTAGCAAGATTGCCTTTGAACGGTGCTGCTGTTCTAGGTTCAAACTTCCAGGGCAGAAAGAGGAACCCTCTCGGGGTTGAGCAGAAGTTGGCTGGGGAGAACTCTGCTCAGGCCCAGGCCTGATCGCCTCAGTGGGGTGCTGACAGTCTCCTGAGAGAAGCGAGGTGCAGCCTGAGTTGGGGAAGGAGGACCCTCCGGTCACGTCCCCATTAGAGCTGCACAAAAGTCAGTTACTAGGGAGACCAGGAGAATTCCTCACGCTTGTCCTGGGATCTCACATCTTTTCTGACATTAGCTAGGTGACTTTGACCAAGAGAGGTAGCTTCTCCAAGCTGAAGTTACCCCATTTATAGAGTGGGGTACCCTATAGAGTGAAGAGTGACGAGCTCATTTCCTTATCTCTTACACGGTGTCTAAGGTGAAGACGTATCCAGACATAGTCCAGGACGGAGCCTGCCTTACGATGCACGGGACAGGGACGCCGGCCACTTTTGCCACCTCCTTTCCTTACTGCGTTGTGATTGAAGTCTTGTTCACTTGAAGATAATTTGCAAATAATTTGCACAAACCAAACTGAGTTTCCTCACCACAAAAACAGAATTTCCTTCCTCTGGCTGTTCAAATTGTTCTAGGGCTTAACTGTTCTTGTTCCATGGTGCGGGCTCAGTAGGCCTTTGCTACAACGTAGTAGTAATAATAATAGCACTGTCTTTATTATCTATGAATGTGTTTCTTCAACAGGTAATTACTGAGCACACACCATGAGCTATGATAGAACTTCCACCACCATAATAAGACAGGGTCTCGTGTGTCTGCCTGGCCATAACCAAGGGCATTATCTCATCCTGATGGACCAATAAGATAGATCCAATTAGCATCTCTGTGAAATAATTTGTAAATAATCATTTATAAATCCCATGCCACTTTGTATTTTCATTTAGGATCATATTTTGAAAATGAAATAACGATTTTTAATATTTGTGGTAAATTTTATGACTCATGAAATGAAAGAGTTACTAGAACAGGGCCTGAGCAGCAGCATTTCCAACAGGGGGTTTTTAGGAGGTGGAGGGTTAGAGCTCCCCCAGGTGTCTCTGACCAGGTTCAAAGTTTTTCTGGCCTCCTCCCCAGCTCAGCCCAGCCTGTCTGTTCCCTAGCCCCCACCGCCACGTCTTTGGTGCCAAGGAAATGACCTGCTCCTTAGCTGAGATGAAACAGAAATTTCTTCCCAGCCTGCTCAGCTCTCCAGCTTGCCTACCCTCCCAGGTAGCCCCCCCAAAGAAAACCCCAGCTCTGCCCACCTTCAGGGTCAATTCCAGCCGAGCCATTTTCCCAAGTCTAAAATGTGTGGCTTCTCTGAGGAACTGTTCTTACTTCTAAAACCTTTTCTGTTCAAGGTAGTACCTGGCAGGACTTCTAATCAGAGGCAATTGATATTCTACTGAGCATCTTTGGAAAATAATCTGCAAACAAGAGGCTGCAGGCTATAAAAGTCTCTATCTCTTTCTGGCTCCCTCTTCTCCCTCTCTCTTTTTTAGAACAAGGCTCACAGCTTAATAAAAAATCTAACCCGAGCGAGCGCAGGAAACCTTAGCACTTTGCCCAACAATATTATCCTTTTAAGAGTTTTATTAATCGGTTTAAAGTTGTGCCGCATTTGGCTAAAAGGTGCAAGGTGCTTTCCCCTGCTGACAAGATTGTCCTTGCATTTCAGGAGTTGGCGCGGTTGGCTCAATTAACAGAATGGCTGGGAAAAGAGGGTCAGCCTTGGAAAGCTGGGGACTCACACTGCGTGGATGATGAGTTGAGCAGCAGTTTGGCTTTCCTGCCGCCTGCCCCTTGCACACGCACACACGCACACACGCACTCCACTGGCAGCCACAGTAAGGAGACTCACTTCCAGAGAAAGCAGCAAAGAGGTAGAATGAAGGAGTTCCTGATTTGTTATCTCCTTGCTGTTAAGGAATTTGTGCATTCTGCAAGGAGGACTTACTGGCTGGCAAGAGCAGACAAATGCATTTGTCAATTTAGCGGCATCATTTGAGCTCAATCAGTGTGGCACTGGAGGAGTCCCCTAAATGTTTAATTTCTTCCAGCACCATAAGCGCCGTGATAGGTAGGGCTTATCAGGATTGTATTGACTGCACAAAATGAGACTCGGCATGGAGCAGTTTTCTTGAAGGAAGAGATGCTAAGAGCACACACCAGGACCCCATTTAACAGCTTTCTAATAATATCATCTTCATCGACATCACATTGTCATCCCCAACCACTTCAGGCTTGGTGTGCGTGCACAATGACTCACCTTCCTCCACAGGCAGGTGTTTCCTAGCCTGGGGCTGATAGGATGTCACATCGCTCAGAGGCAGGGCTCCCTGCTAGGTAGATTGGTCAACACAAGGATCAGGTCATCCCTTGAGAACACTGGCAGAGTCGGTCCTGGACTCTACGTGTGGTCATGCTGAGGACGTGGCCTTGGACACCACTCCAGTGGGACACGCCGGATCCAGGGTTATCAGAACCCATATGGCAGCATCGCCCACTTTACAGATTTCTCAGACATTTTCTAGCACATATGTCAGGTGAACCAAATGTATGATTAATTTTTCCTCTAAAAATGAGGAATATAGAGAATCTATTTGCTTACTCATTCACTCATCAAATATTTATTGAGTACCAGTTAGAGGCCAGGTACTGCTCTCAAGCATGAAAGGGGAAGGAACCATGAAATCAAAGATGTTCAACCCAGCACAGAGAATGCTAGCAATCCAACTTTGTGCAAAAGGTACAATGGGGGCACACACAAAAATAGAAATGACCCACACTCACTGCCCGGGAAGGCAGGAGGCGGCAGGGACCAGACCTGGAAACTTCAGGAGAAGCTTGATCTGGGCCAAGAGTATCTTTTGGGACTTTTCTGGACAGAGATTGGGGTTCACTCCATGCCAGGTGGGGGTACAGTCAAAGGCACGAAGAATGAGACATGATGTGTTGAGGAAACTTCTGGTGTTTCGCTGAGTCAGGAGAAAGCTGGGGAGGAGAAAAATCAGCCGAGGGAAGCATGTGTGCTTCCCTGCTTCAGAGGGTGGCCATGGCACTGAGAGACACGTTGTCACCAACACGTAGCCCTTAGACGTCCTCTAGTTATTCAGGATCACTGTCCTTCTCACCAAGCCTGCCACCATGCCAGGGTGGGGCACACAAGACTTGAAAAGAACCAGAGGCAGGAGTGTCAACCAGAGCCACACCCTGCAGTGGGACAGGTGACGTGTCCCAGGGACACAGCAAAAGGCGCTGTAGCCTGGGTGACAGGTGATGTACACCTGCAGGAGACCTGATGGAAGGTAAGGGCTTCACTTACAAAGTGTGTGAGAGAGAGAAAGAGTGTGTCTGAGTGTGTGTGCTATAACAACATTCTTGAAGGGAGGAATGTCAGAAGAAAGACTCAAGGAGAAAAGTGGGAACTAAAGTGGATTGTTGAGAGAGTGGATCTCATTTAACTGTTCTTACCACACACAAAAAATTAAATATGAAACAAAGGCACACAGGGCAACTCTTGGAGGTGATGGATACATTTTATTTATTGCCTCAAGTGCAATGACGGTAAGAAGAGATTATGCATCTGTATAAAATTCGCCATGTAGTGTATATTAATTATGTGCAACTTTTTGTCTAAAAATAACTAAATAAAAGTGGAAAAATAAAAATATAATAAAAAGAAGAAACTCTAGAGAGTTTGTGTGCATCCCCCCTCTTTCCCTTCCCTCTCTCCCCCTCTCTGCCCCGCCATGTGAGGATGTATCAGGAAGGTAGCCGTCTGCAAGCCAGGAAGAGAGTCCTCACCAGCCCCCAACTGGGCTGAACCCTGGTCTTGCACTTTCAACCTCCATCACTATAAGAAATCAATGTCTTTTGTTTAAAAATAAAGAAATAAATAAGGCCATGGAGGGTGGCCTGAGAATTCACCTCTGGGTTAGTCAGCTTCTTCCTCAGTAAAACAGAATCAGATACCGAATATTTAATTCCAAAAGAACATGCAGGAAACAAGGGCCATAAACTACCAACAGAGAAAGGCTTACACACTGGTGGCATGCCGAGGGTGGCGGGTTTAAACCCGGCCCCCGCCAAACCACAACAAAATAATAGCCGGGCATTGTGTTGGGTGCCTATGGTCCCAGCTACTCAGGAGGCTGAGGCAAGAGAATCACCTAAGCCCAGGAATTGGAGGTTGCTGTGAGCTGTGACTCCACAGCATTCTACCAAGGGTGATAGAGTGAGACTCTGTCTCTACAAAAAGAAAAAGAAAGGTTTGCACAAAATGTCTGCTTCTGCCACTGAAGTTAATATGCAATTAGAGTGTTCCTAGTGAAAAAAAGACTCATTTTGACTTTCTTGGTAGCCTGAAGATACAGAGCCAGGGCAAAGCCCAGGGAGCAGGGTTAGACCTGGCCTTAGGGATGCAGGGGCTAAGCACCTGCAGGCTGTTTTCAGAAGCAGAGAGGTAGTGGCAGTTGGCTTTGGGGCCACTGCAGACAGGCTTGCGGGAGCTGGCCGTTCCTTACGCCTCATGGACAGAAAGCAGAGAGGGAGAGAATGATCCTTAATGCCTTGCACTATTCTTATCCCTGTGGAATACACAGGCCATTGTCTTGGGGAACAGAGTTCATTTGGCACAGTAAATTAGTTTGATGCTTTTAATAGAGAGAGTGCCTGGTTATTTGAAATCAATCCAGGGGCATTGTATTAAGTCTTGTTTCTTAAAAATACTTGGCATTTGGCTTCTATGCTGAGCCAAAGGAAGTGTCCAGAGCTGGGGGGCTGGTGGCTTTGGAAAGGCAGTCCGCGGGCTCCACAGCACAGAGGACACAAAAAGAACATTCAGCTGAGGTTGCCCTGGCCCGTCCAGGCTGACACCCAGCACCTGTGGGGAGATAGTGACGACAGGGGACAGCGGAAAGGAGAGGAGATGCCCAGGGAAAATGGTCAAATAGGAAGGTTTTTCATGCAATCTTGCCCAGAGAGGGGCTGCTGAAACTTCCATTTAGACAGTGTTGTCCTTGACAAATGGTAATTTTTTTTTCCCACTACCCAGTAAATTACTTGGACTTAAAATTAATATTTTTTTCTTCAGAAAAGAAATAATCATTAGCCTCAGAGGCAAAACTGGAGTTAAGGCTTCAGTGATATAATAATCATAATTTGCACTCACATGGATTCTTTCAAGCTAAGGTCTCGGAAGCTTTGCCAAACATTAATTAATTAAGCCTTGCAGGTCCCCCCAGGGGGAAGGTAGCTATTATCTCTGCTTTCCAGATGTGGAAACTGAGTCTCAAGGAGGTGAAAGTGATTTGCCCAAGGTCACTCTGGGAATGAGAAGCAGGACAGAGGTTGGAGCGTCCTCATGCCCAGAGCCTGAGACGCTTTCTGCATGTTCTCCTTCTGGAGCGCTGGAGGGGCCAGGTCGGCAGACAGGAGGGACTGAATCCCTTTGCAGGTCTAAGAGAATTCCAGTCCACTAAGCTGTTTAAATGGTTCCCCCAACTACCTATTTTCATTTACAAGGTGCAGGCTGCTGTGACTAGGTAGGTCTCAGCTAAAATTTGGAAATGAACAGGGAATAGTTAGGAAAGGTACGATTACAACATGCTACAGAAAGGGATAGTGAAGGTGAATTTTACACGAGTCCTTCAAAGAGGCATCCCCTTGGCCTTCCCAACCAGTATGGCATGCCTGGAGCTCAGCCTGGCCTCTCCAGACCTGTGGTGGGGGCTGCTATTTCAGCAAGAGCCCCCTCCATGCCTGGCTTAGCAGCTGACAAATACCATCAGCAAAGTCCCCACCCTCCCATCTTGGGTGCTGCTGACATATTTTCGTATTTCCCCATGAGATTATCTTCACATAATGAATGTGATTCCTCAATTCTTTCTTTCTCTCCCTTGCAACCCTGTAGCTTCCAGAGTTTATCTGCTGCAAGATGAATCGCCCAGAGACTCCTGGTGCATCTTTCTTTACACTTCACCTCCCCCACTGCAGATGAGAAATAGACTTTTCTCTCATCCATCATAAGTCAGCGTGACAGGCCTGTCGTTCTCCAGGCCCCACTTGCTGCATCTTGCTTCTCTCTGCCCAGCTTTCTCCATGGCCTGCTTCTTTGGGATCAGTCGGGACCTTTACCCAAAACTTCAAATTAGAACCAGACCAAAAAACCTTGTATAAAGTAAAAATAATAATATGAGGGAGAACAAATGACTTAAAAACGTTAAGAGGAAGCAGTTTCTAAATAATCTTTACTCGGCGGACTCTTCTCGGTTTAAATAGGATATTGTGAAATTCTAATAAACCCAGTCTTTTTCTTGACATGTTATCAATCTTTGTACATCCCTAGAGGGTAAAGGGTAAATCTTATTTGCCTGATTTAGCAGGTTGGGAAAATGAGACAAATGGAGGTGAAGAAGAAGGATTATAATGAAACCCAAAGGTGTTAGGCTTTCTTGGACAGGGGAGGGCAGGTGTGGGGCAGTGTAGTTGTTGTTGTTGTTGTGGGTGTGTGATAAGAATAATGGGATAAGGAATATGAGTAGGATACTGGTAAATTGTTCTCTCTTTCCACCTCTTGTCTGTACCCCCACAGTCAATTCCATTTAAACTGTTGGGCTGTAGGGGATACTATAGTCTGGAATTAAGCGAACAGCCACAGTGTCTGTGCCTGGCTGGGTCTGGGCGTGGTGAGTCCCTCAAGAGCTCACTTGCTATCCTTTCACTGTTTTCTTCATGGCAGCATAGACAGGGGGAACCTTTGTTTCCAAATGTTATTGGAAGATTTAATTAAGCACCATTTGAAATTTTTGAATGGAAATTGCCACATTAGTCATGATTATTACCCATTTTCTTTAAACATAGGGCCAACTGCTAAGCTGTTAGGCACAAACATGGAAATTACAAAATATTCAAATATCCATTATCTAGGATTCTGTTTGCCAAGCATCCTATCTAATCAGGGGGAGCCTGCTGGAACAGATGGGCCTTACACTGTGCCCTTCTACGCCAAGAAACTTGGACACGTTGGGACCCAGAGAATCGAAGCACCAAATGTTGCCGCGACTGAAAGAATTCATTTCTCCTCAGCAAGAGCTTGGCGTGCTTCTTGTCTTCAAAGACGGTATGTATCCCACCTGCACCTGTCTCTAACTTCCATACTCAGAACTAGGAAGGCAGTTGCTGACTTTCCTAAGGGACAAAAGCCCGAGGTGGCTTTGCAAGTAGCCAAGAATCCTGCCGGCTATCTCCAGGTGATTAGAATTGTCACCCCAGGGCACAGGGAAGGCGGGGGGTGGGGGGGTGGGGGGGGTGGGGGGTGGGGGTGGGGTGGGGTGGGCAGGCTTTAGAGAGAAGAAGGGCTGTTCAAAGCCGCTAATGCAGGTGCTTAAATACAGAGAAAGTGCCTTCATTTCAACTTCATATTTATGAGTAGTTTACAGAACGCTTTGGAGCCAAAGGAAACAAAATTGGTAAACACAGTAAGTAATAGATTCAACAAATACAGCTAAGGATAAAGAACTAATTTACATTTAATGAGACAGTGATTGTTTATTAAATAAGAAATGGTTGTGCTTATGAAGATGGCCTTAAAGGTTTTTCTGGAAGAATACATTAAGCCTTGAATATAGCTTTTTCGTATTCAAAACCTGTGAGTGAAGGTAGGGGGGGGAGGGTGGAACCAGTGGAATGAATAAAGCATGTAGGAGGCTGATAACTTCTTTTGGAATTTAGGGCACTGGACAAAAATTTAATGGAAAATAAATTCCACAAAAGGTTTTCTTCCTTGCATGTTATACCACAGCTGACCCTGCAGTATTGATTTAAAAAAAAAATAGTATATGATTACTAGAAAATTGATGGCATGTTGAAACATATATTCTGCCCCTGACCTTGTATAATGTATTTTTGAATCAAGATTTCTTCTGCCACGTTTATGACTATGCTCACTGCAGCTATCTTTGCAAGTTCTAAGTCAGGAAAAACTGGGATTTTCCATATGGATAGCTGGAAAACTCCCTGACCTCTCATTAAACGTAAGGCCAAGCAAAAAATGTGGCTGAAATCCAGGTGCAGTGGTACATAGCTGTAAACCCAGCCACTTAAAAGACTGAAGCAGGAGGACTGCTTGAGCCTAGGAGTTTGAGACCAATGTGGACTATGTACTAAGACCCCATTTAAAAAAAAAATTGTGGCCCATATGCAGAGCCAGCTCTTTATGAATTGCAAAGCCCAGTCCTATCACAAGACCGATTGAAACTTTTATCTGAAGAATCTCTTTAAGACGCGCAGGGTAGCAATTATGTTCATTCATTTTTTTTTTTTTTTTTTGATAAATCACTTTCCAACCTGCTGTTTCATCTTAAATAGCATCATCTGCAGCATCAGGACAGCTGGTTCTGAGTGCTGGTCTGTCACTAGCTGGCTGTGGCAGACCATTCTAGCTTTCCCCTGTATCTTTCCCTGCTTCAATAGCTGCAGACGGCATTTCCCAGCCATCTTTGCGGTTGGGTAGGCCACGTGGCTTTGCTCTGGACAGTGGGATGGAAATGGAAGGTACATGGACATACACTTTCAGCTGCTCAAGTCTTTAGCAGGAATGAATGTGTGACTATTCCCTTAATTGAGTTGCAGATGTGATGCTAAGTGCTGAAGCAACTACATTGGAGCTAGAGATAAAAGATGTGGCTGTCAAGTTCACACCACTAGTCCTGTTACTGCCTGCCTCCTTGAAAGAGGAGACAGTTCAGAAAGTTCATTCTACCTTGATTAAGCTAATGCATTTGAACTGGCCTTATTACGGCATCTTAGCCTGTACATTGACTAATAAAGCACTCATGATGACCTTTGAAAGTAAAACATTTTATTCATTTTGCCTCTGGTTTTTTTAATACAAACTTCTTAAGGGTCAGGGCTATACCTAATACATTTGGGACAGTAAGGTGAGCTTATTGTACTTTGTCCCACGGGAGGGAAAAAGAACAAGAGATGTAAAACAGAGTCCTTAAATGTACAAAGTAAACTGGTTGATGACGTCACCAGGAACTATAAGGAAACTGATCGAAATACCAGCCGGAGTGAAGATTGGGTATTTTGATTTTTGTTTGTTTGTGTGACACAAAGAATGCTGTTTAAAATATCCACGTGTTTTAGCAAAGCAAATACAAGGGAAAGTTTTAAATCAGGCCTTTGGGTACATGGCTGGAAATGCACAGAGCAGGAGATGGGCACACCCAGGGAAATCGCAGTCACCCGGAGAAGACACCGGGCATGTGAAATAAACAAAACCAAACTTAATTCTTTCTCTTTCTAACATTTTTCTAGCATCTATCTCATAACAATTCCCTCAATTACATTTTGAACTTAACTTTTTATTAAAAAATGTTCAAGCATCACAGAATAATGGTAAAATAAAGCCATATGACTATTGTTGAGATTTATCAATTATGAAGATTTTGCTACATTCCCTACTTTATCTTTTTGTTTTCTTTCTGATACATATTTTTTCCATTTTCTAAGATCAGCATGACTCACATACTATAGAAGGCTACATCAGAAATCTGAATTCTGTCTCCTGCTGGTTTAAGCCCCGTTCACTGCTCACGGAGTTCCTCAGAGATGCTAGGAGGGGACAGAACACTGTCCCTCTTCTCAGACTAACCACACTCCCCTTAAGGATGGGAAAATTGTGTGCAGCTACCCTTTCCAACATTTTACTCTTCAAGCCAAGGCATGAACTGCTGGGATTTGGGGGACATTGCCCACCCTGTAGCCAGTGATAATGTAATGTCTCAAGGCATCTCCTTGGGCCTGTTTTGACAGCAGGGTGGACACACACAGGGAGGAAATCCTGATGACATATAAATAGAACGGACTTGTAGCTCTAGGCAAAAGAAAAGAGGCAGCTGAGCCACAGGGATCAGAACATCAGCAGCATCGTCATACAAAACTCTGAGGATTGGCGGACAGACATGCCTGGGTGTCTTTAGGTTTTCTGATGACCTGAATTATCACAAGCAAGTGGTGGTTATGGAGCCTTCCAGGTCTCTGTTTCTTGAGCCAACCAGGAGTACATGAGGAGTGCAGAGGGCCATGACAAGCGGCATGGGATGCACGCTTAGCACGAGGAAGGGCACAGGGGCCTACGTGCTCTCCCACGGAGCCCCTTTCCCAGGGGCTTCCTGGTTCAGTCCAGGCCCACGTCAGCCTCGAGCATCCCGAGCATAGAATGGCATCTGTTTCTCAATGGCTGGACTCATGGGACACGATCTCAGAGTATAAAAACCTCCATAAAGGGCAACACCTGTGGCTCAAGGAGTAGGGTGCTGGCCCCATATACCGGAGGTGGTGGGTTCAAGCCCAGCCCCGGCCAAAAACTGCAAAAAAAAAAAAGCCCTCTATAAATTCTTTAAGCTGGTTCATGTCTGTCTACGCCAGAACTAAACAGAGCATGTCAATGGAAGGTGGTGGGGGACAGGTGTCATCAGTAGGTAACCTTCTTTCTGGTGGCCTTGATGCACAGCCTCATTGGCAGCACAGTCAGAGGGCAGCAGCTGCCCCACCCCCAACGAGCGCTGCTTCATGCTGCAAAGTGACCTGCGTGCTCTCTGAGGCTTCGCTCTATAGATATTCCTGCCCTAAGCAGACATTTATCATTTTATCAGCATTGCAGTTTTGGTAGACCACTACTCACTCTCTGCTCCATCCCCCACCCCCATTGCCCCTAGGTCACCCCATTATCCAAATGCTCTGAGAGGCCCCTGTTTAAGGCACGATTGGGTCCACATCAGAGTCCCCTATTCTCAAGGAGCAGATCGTCAGCCAAAAGCCATGACTCAGACACTCCTCTGTGTCACTTCAAAGAGCTGATAAAAGATGATCAAGTTCACTTAAAAATGTGTCTTCCAGGTCAGAAGTCAGATACACCTATCACTGGTGTTAGGGCCGGGCAGCTGGGTTTCCTAAAGGAAGAGGCTTCATGGGCACCTGAAGGCCGGAAGGTCTTGCCACTGTCCTTCAGGTAGTGACAGGACAAGCCAAACCTGGGTCAAGTCTGTAAAAACAGACGCTTGGCCAGCTTGACACACAAAACGGTGAAGGGGTCGGGGAGTCAGAGACAGAGGGGCAGAGGTCTCTGAGTCTAACTCTCTCTGTCCTTCCTCTGAGCTAAGTTACCCAATTCACAGAACCCATTGGTCACAGGGCATGTCCTGGCCGGAGAAACAGGTCTCAACCTTAGTATTCTAAACACAACTTCTTCCTTCCTCCCCAAGATCAGTGGCTTAACCAGAGGGAGATAGTTCACCTAGATGTTTCCTTCAAAATACTGGAATCAGCTGCCTGTCACCGTCTGCCATGACAGACTGTATTTAAAAAAAAAAAAAAAAAACAATTACAGATTCCTTGGAACCTAGCTTGCAAGTCAAACACACAAACACACAGACACACACACACACTGAGACCATGTACATTTCTACCATTAATGTTCTGCCCCAGAATAGCGTAAGCAGAAGAAACAGCTAACGTGTACTACCTGGTTTTCTAAGACTTGTTTTTTCATTTAATTGTCAACATTTCCTATGAGATAGGAGCTATTTGATAGCCTTTTAAAGAGCAGGATACGGGTGGTGCCTATAGCTAAATGGATAGGGCACTGGCCCCATATACCGAGGGTGGTAGGTTCAAGCCCAGCCCTGGGCCAAACTGCAACAACAACAAAAATAGCCGGGTGTTGTGGCGGGCTCCTGTGATCCCAGCTACTTGGGAGGCTGAGGCAAGAGAATCACCTAAGCCCAAGAGCTGGAGGCTGCTGTGAGCTGTGACGCCACAGCACTCTACCGAGGGTAATAAAGTGAGACTCTGTCTCTACAAAAAAAGTAATAATTAAAAAATATATATAAAGAGCAGGATACTGAGGCACAAAGGGTTTATGCCCAGGGATTCACTACTGGTGAGTGGCAGAAATGGGCTTCAAACTATGATACTGCAATTTATTCATAAGCAAAATTGAATGAAAGATCAGCTAGTTAAATATCATTTGCAAAACTGGGCTTTAAACTGAGGTGCTGCGACTTATTCATTATTAACTTTTATCATCTCTAGTGAGAGTATAATCTGAAGTATTAAATTATAACACTCCGCTTCTATGGAATCGGTATAGAGGAGGCTGTTTTTCCAAATGTACGGTAGTTGACAAGATCCTATCTTCTCCTCCCTCCGTTTGGAGGCTAGGGAGAGAAGCTGCTGGTGACTTTTGATTTTAACAGCCTAAGTCTTGGCATGGGAAGGACAAAGGAATGGATGAGAGGTAGACATCAGAGGCATTCTGATTTCTCATCTCGTCGCCTGTGCTCATTTTCACTCTTATTTCCAATCTCCCATCACTGTTTGCCTTCAACCCCAAAGGCGTGTTCTCCACCATGACAGCTCTCAGAGCACAAACTTTCATCCACAAGTTACTGAACTGTGATTTTCTGGCAAAGGCAAGAGAATTCCCTATGAGAGTATTCCCTTGGAGACTGGTAGCTTGCTCTGGCCTAGGGTGTGCAGAGCTGGAGGTCCCCGCTGGTGGAGAGAGGCCGCACCTCTGCCGTCTCCTGAAACTTAGTTCTTGGCCATGGTTTGGGGGAGCTGTGTCTAGAGACTTCATGTGCACTGTCACTCCTTGGCATCGAGAATGTTTCCATTAAGTCAGTTCCCGAGGGGGAGTCGCTGCCCTGGGGAAGAGACACAATCAGAACAAGTGTGTTCTGTGTCCCGCAGGCTTGTCCTGAAGGACAAGACTGACAAAAAAAGCAGGAGGCAGGAGCAGGGCCTTTCCTGCCTGGGCAAGAGCTAGAAACTTCCTCTCCCCAGACATCATCTGAAAATCAAAGCTGACAATTGAGCTGGGACCAACTGATGAAACCGGAGAAAGAGCCAGCAAAACGCTCCCGATTGCTCTATACTTCACTCACTCCGAATCGGTGTGTAATTGGGTATGCCGCAGACTGCAAATCTGGGGACTGTGTGGAAAATTCAGGCCCATTACTTAATTCTTTCTCCGTCTGCAATCCATCCCATCATCGACAAAAGACCTGAGAACTACTATTGGGCATCAAAGATTGTCACCTTTCGAAGACAGTCTCCAGGATAGATTTAATTATACGGACCTAATCACAACCCTGCCTAATGGAATCCTGCCTGGTCTTATTCTGCCTTCCCCCTAATAACCAACTAAAAGGAAACCAAATGAAATGGCATAGGTGTGAATTGACCTTGACCACAAACTTGGAACAAAGATTGTATTAGTCTCACATTTATGACATTTGTGGAATTAACTGTATTTAAGAGGTATTGGTGAGTTAGAAAATGTATGGCTTCTTTACAAGAGCCAAGTTGTTTTGTCTTGCTAAGCTGGTCACCCAGAGACACCTTGAGTGGTTTAATTACAAAGGGCAGCTGGGATTGATGCCCTGCCAACCCCCAACCAGGAAGGAGCTTGGGAGATGATGCCCTTCAGAAAGCAGAATAGAGTGCATCCAAGCAGAGGGCAAGTTTCTCCAGGAAAGTAAGGGATAGAAAAGTCCAGGTGACTTCAAAAAACATTGTTGAAACTTAACTGCTCTTGGTACATAACAAAGTCATGTTAAAATAGAATTTAACCTCTGGGGATCCTTTTGCTTTCTACTTGCAAATTATCTGAGATTGTAGTCTAGAGAGGTGTTTTTCAACCTTTTTTATCTCAAGGCACCCTTGAATCCATAGTTAAACTTCCATGGTGCACTTAAATGATGTGATCAAAACAAAAGAGTAAAAAGTAATATATTTACTGTGCTTTGAATATCTCTTGAAAATGATTTAATTAAATCTTTAAAATTTTTCTCAGCAGACCTAAGATCCTTTCACACCACAGTGCTTGAAAATCACTGGTCTAGAGCAATGAAAGTCCAAGAAAACCCAGTAGACTGCATTACTAAGAAGAAGTGTCCTGTCTTCCCTCCTGCCTGTAGTTATTCCATTTAGGGGTAAACGTGTGTGAGTGTGTGCATATCTGTGTTTGAAGGTGACCTAAGAGACTTTTGCATAGAAAGAAAGAGTATCAGTAGCCATATGTGTTTATAAATTATTTCATCCCTAAGAATCTTGATTTTTCCTGCCAAAAGCTTTGTGTAACTAAATGTTGTCTTTTTGGGTTTCAACTAACATGCCACTAAATTTAGGAGGAATTCAGCTTCTTTATGGGATAACTTAAGCCTCAAATTATCACAGCAGCATCGCAGAAACCATTTCTTATTCATTCAGTAACTTCTGTTGAGGACAGAATTTACTACACCAAGCATTGTCCTAAGAGGTGTGGGTGTTACCATGACAAAGCCATGAGGGGTATCATGATCTGAAAGGGAGACAGATATATCAACACACAGTGGCTAAAGTGCATGATACGTGACAAAATGAAAGTAAGCCCAAGCAACCGAAATAGTAAAAAGAAGGGAAGAGTTGACCGTAACAGGATTTAAAGGCAGGAGGATAAGCATTCATGGAGGAAGAGTTTATCGATTTGGTCCTTGAACAGCTGATACACGCATGGGGTCTGCCAGGCAAAGATGGGAAACAAAATAATTGACAGCAGAGGGACTAACAAAAGCATGGCTTAAGAGGGCTGGAGGTCAAGTTCACTGGAAACAAGAGTGAAAATAAGTGTGGGTGACAGGTTCTAGATGACCATCTGTGCTGTATGAAAAGATAAAAATTTGACTTTACAGATGATGAAGAAATGGTGACAATCTTACAACTATGATATAACCTCTGGGAATGGAGAGTGGGTGAAATTATACAGACAGGCGAGTAGAACCACCCTCCCAGCACCATGTCCACCACCACCCTGGGAAGTGTTACCACCATACAAGTTGGAGATTATGCCATTCTGACTAAGGTTTTGCTAGTGGGCATGAAAGTGGAGATCAATACCCAAAATGTGTAGAAAGTAGAAATAAACTGGGTTTAGGAACTAATAGGACATGGATGTGGGGGAAGGAGGAGACAGGACGTCTGGTGGTTTCTAGAATGGGATGGAGCTGTCATTCATCAAACTAGAAGAGCCAGGAGAGGGTCAGACGTGTGGGCCAGAAATGATGAGTTCACTTACAGTCCTCGGAGTTTGAGGAAGCCGTGGGACCTCAGGTGAGGCCACACCTGAGGCTCAGGAGAGTGCACATGCTTTGTGCTCTCCTCCAGATGGGTTAAGCATTTTTAAAAACTTGTAGGATACACAATACAAAAATATGCATAAAACATACACATGCAGCTTCCTGAATTATTGCAAACTGAAGACCCTTACAGGCCTCACCCAGATAAGAAGCATAGCCAGAGCCCCAGAAGCCCTCGCGTCCTCTGCCCTCTCCCCGGCATGCACTGTCCTTCCTCAATAAGCAAAACTCATCCTCAATTTTTTTTTTTATGATACCATGGTGATTTGTAATAAGGAAGTAGTGAAAGGTACAAAGATGTGATCATTCAAGGCTCCAGGATGAAATAGTAGGTTGTATGCAATGACCTCCCTCAGTCAGGCACATATACAGGGACAGAAGAATTATCAGCATCCATATAAGATTCAGAAATAGCTTAGACATTATTCCCAGGGGAACAGCTCCCGAGGAAGATCTGCCATTTGATCATAACCACTGACTAGTTTTTTGGTTTTTTTTTAAACTTTTCTCACCTCAGTATGCATTCTGGAACCTAGGAGTTTAATTTCGTCATGCAGCTTGTGCTCTTCTGCGTCTGCTACGAGAGCTGAGTGGGCTCTGTGAGTCGTCCTGTACACGGTATTGGGATTTACTAACTTTCAGTGCTGTTTGACATCCCACTGAAGGAATCCGTGTATACTACAATGTACGTCTCCGTGCTGCCATGACTGAAACTCAAATGGTGTTGCCAGGAACATTCTGCACAGATATCCTGGTTATAAGATTCTTTATAACCAGGAGTGTACTTTCTGAGCCATGTGATATGCACATCTTAAACTTTGGGAGAGGAAGACAAACTATATTCCAAAGTAAAAGCACCAGTTTCCACACCCTCCCACTATGCGTGAGACTGGCCATTGCTCTTACCTTCATCAACAACACTTGACATTGGCCGGGCTTTTTTCTATTCTCTCTCACTCTTGCTTTTCCCCCTCCTCCCTGAGCCTGCCTCCCTCTCTCCGGCCCTCCTAGCTTCTCTTCCTTCCTCCTTCCTTCCCTCCTTCTCTTCCTTCCATTCCTTCTCTCCTTCCTTGTTCTAGTAGACATGTGTTAGTATCTCACTGTGGTCTTAATTCATCTCTTCCTGATACCTAATGATGCTGAATTGGCCTTCCGGGTCTTCTTTTATAAAATGCCTGTGTAAGTCTTTTGCTCACTGGAGTCTACTGCAGTGACTAGCGGTGTCTGCAGTAGCCGTAGCCAATGGGGAGCATCACTCCCCCTGCCAGCTGTGCAACTGTGATGGGTAGCCAAAGAGGCCTTCCCTCCTCTTCTGCTATGTCCGCTGGGTAGTAGCCTTGATGTGGGATATGAAAGTTAGCCTCAAAAATTAACGAGTATTTTGCTATGCCTCCTCTCCTGGCTGGCTGCAGCTCTGGCTCTGCCTTCTTTCTTACCTGACGACTAGGGTCTAGCATTGTGGCCATGACTTCTGGCCTGAGTCCCTCTCTCACATCACATGGAGGACATCTCCACAAGGACATTTTGCTGCTAGAACAGGCAGAAAAGAAACTGTGGTAATAAGTGATTTATCCACAGAGCCGGCTCTTGGCTGGAGGATTCTTGAACACAGACAAGAACGTTAATAGGAGACATAAGGAAAAAGTGGCGGGCAAGTTAGTCATGGTTCTATCTGTTTGAAACAGGGTTTTAACAAAGCTAAATTAGTTTCCTAGCTGCAAGACTTCCTGGAGTCTTTATGTACACTGAGAATTGGATTTCCAAAAGAGAGATAATAGTAGATGCCAGGTTCTTAAATTTCTTTGCCACTGCAATCAAGAGTTGTTTCCCATTTTTTTTTTTTTTTTGAGGAACTGCTCACAGCATTTCCAAGCCAGATGTGTTTCCCTCGCCATCAAAGTCCAGTCTCTGTTGTTTGCACAGTTCCAACAGATTAACATACTCTCTGAATAGCTTTTTTCTTTGTGATCTATCTTCTTTCTAAAGCTATTGCTCTGCTCTTTAAAGGTCGCCTTAGATCCTCCCATCTTCTGCTCTCCGTGAAGCAGAGCGCTGATTAAAAGCAAGGGCCGGAGAGTCACGAACATGGGTCTGAGTGCGGGCTTTTACCCAGCCAGCCGGAAGGCATTAAAAAACCATTTCATGTTTTGAAGCCTCGGTTCCCTCATCCAGAAAAAAAGGCAGATCAGTGTCTATTCCACTGTTTTTTTTTTTAATTTTTATTTTTTGAGGCTTCATTAATACATTTCATGGAATGCGTTCAGAACGGGGGTTGTTATATAGTAAATATTTAATGTAATTATCTATTGTTCTTATTATTTCTGCTTCTTTTGCCAGTATGGATACTCTGAAGATCCAGAACCACACACAAGCCCTGTGTTCAAAGTCATCACACATTCACCATAGTCACATCATACACACATATGCACACACTGTGGGCACAGGAAAAATACATCACCTTCAATTGTGGGTTGTTATTTGAAAGATGGACCATCATTGTTAATGTTAGGATGTTAATCATCTTTGGGAAGAATTTAATTTCCTCATGTGAATATATTATTTTTTTTCCCAGATTCTTGACTAATGAGGATTTTTTTAAAGGCTGCATATAATAGCTTCGAATAACCTCCAAAAGAATGAATCTGTCTCTCACTGTGAGCCCTTTCTCCCGTCCAAGGCTCATGAGCACATGCAGTGAAAAGCTGTGGGGACCAGAGAGAGCACAGTCCTTTGTGCTTTGGGACAGACACCTTCCTGTCCTTGGAGTGAAGTGTTTCTGTTTGTCTTGTTGTTTTCCTGAGAAATTAAGGATGTGATCATGACTCCATGATCTCATTGTGAGATGCCATACACGAGACATTTAGCTTAGTGTCCGCCATCTTGCTGGTTATCAATGACCGTCCAACACTTTTGTTTCTGTCTAACAACTTTTAGGGGCTCCCCTCGCTGGGAGTTTCTTCCCTGCAAAAGATGTGACCCCCAAACATATTTTCTGATTGTGACATTCTGAATAGGACTCTCAGAGGTACCTTGTAGATAAATAAAGCCCTAACCTCCATGCCTCTGTGTTTCTGCCCTCAAGTTCTAATAATGGGATCTGAGGATATCCTGGAAAGGGGGAAGGCTTTCTTCCCCAATCTTCTGACCTGTTACCAGACTGTCTTGGTATCACTATTTAGGTGAATAGTGAAGGGGAATTTTTCTGCATGTGGTTCATTCACTTGTTCGTTCTCTTAACCTTGGCATATTCACAAGTACCACAGGTAAAATATGGGTGCATACGACGTGAATTCTGCCTTGGAGGACCCCCAGCTTTGGGGAAAGTCTGGTCATCGTCTATACAGCCCTTTGTTACTTAGCTCCTTCTTGACACCCTTTTCGTATCAGAATCCTTGATCCCCAGTTACTCGGTCAGGTCACTTCCCCATAATATTTGGTCCTTAATGGAACTTTATTGTTGGCTTGTTTCTTTTCATTTAATCAAGCTAATTGCTGAATTTAGATATAATAAGGGACATAGAGGATATGATTATGTTTGATATATGTCACACATATCAATAAAACCACACATGTCACCCTACCAGCAGAATTTCTGGAACAGAATGGAAAGAAGTTAAGTTGAAGAAAGCAGATTTTGCTATACCCATTCCAGTGGGAACTGGCAAACTTTCGTATCTCCTAAAGCCTTGTCAGCAGCACATTTAATGTAAATGTTATCGTAATTATTATAACTTTACATTTATACAGCACTGAGTCTCTAGGGGAAGGAAAGCAATGAATATAAAAAATGATCAAGACTCCCCCCTCCTTTCCGAGGAGATAGATTATCTGGTTCTTTGGCCCTTTTTTGCCTTCTCTCAACTCGCTCCTCCAGGCATCACCCGGGTGTACCGCCTGGGGGTTCTTTCTTTCCCTGGATGGAACTGACTTAGAAAGATGCAGAAGGGGAGGATATGGTGGAGGCAAAACATGCTTGCAGCCAAAGGGAAAACTTCTTGCCAAGATGAAAGAAGAAAAGGAGCTAAGATTTATTAACTACCTAGTAAAATCCAAGCCTTGAGTTACTTGCTTTGCATATCTAATTTAACAGTCACTAAAATTCCCAGAGAAGTGTCCTTATCCCCCATTTTATGTTATGGAAAGAGAAGCTCATTTACATTAAGGAACTTGCCCTAGATCACTTAATTAGTATGTGAGAGATGATGAATTCCAACCCCTCTGTCTCCTTCTAAAGTTCCTGCTCTTTTTGGTGGGACTGACAACAAGTCTGTGATCTTATTGGGACAACCTCTAGCACAGAGTGATCAGTAGGGCCAAGCAGCCACCTGCTGTCCGACCCTGCGAAGGAGTCTGAGACATGCACAGTCTCAGAAATCCAGGCTCCCACCTTCAAGGATTATTAAAAAGGGAAGTAGGATTAGTATGTAGAATCCAAGTCTGCTGGAGTTAAGGGGTCAGGGAGAGAACTAAGGGCCAACTCCTTAGAAGGGCTTCTTAGGGGAGCAAGTTGGAGCAGGAACACAGGAACGAGGAGGGCGAGTGTTATGTAACGGAGCAGAGCCCAGGGCCCAGAGGTTGGACTGGGGTGGTGGGTGTCCAGTGACAGGCAAAAGGTAGGCCTGTCTGGGAAAACACAGCCAGTTAGGCCCAGGCCTGGTGGATGGGTTTAGAGTGCGGCAAGCTTGGGTACAGTTTGAGAAGCAATGGAAGGTAGAGGAAAGCTTCTTCTGGGCCTTTGGCTTTCCCCACAAGCCTCCAGGCCAATTTATTTCTTATTCTCTCCTAGGGTCACCAGGCAGTGGTGCAGAGAGCTCAGTGTGGTGCTTGTCACTCCTGGTTTATGTGGTTTCTCCATTTACAGCTCCCCAGTGGCCCATGCAGCCGCAGAGGCTGCTAGTGGGAAAGAAGTGGAAGCCAGATGGAAATGCTCTGAAGTAGACACTCAGGGTGTCCCCCAAGTGCAGGAAGGGATGCAGAGACTGCCCCCCTGAATCTCAAAGCATGGCCTCATTTACGTTGTCCAGGAATTGATAGGCAATTTTTCAACTTGCTGAAATCCCTGCTGTGCAGAATGTGAAAGGAAAGGCCAGTGTCTTCATGTGGGAGCCAGAGAAATGGGACAACGGGCAGGGCCAGAGCGGAATTGCTAACACAGCCCTGGGAGAATCAGTCCACGGCTACTTAGAGGTAAAAACCAACCTGGTTTAGTTTGTTACAGAAACATTTAAAGAGCTTCTACTCAACCTATTTTAAAGTGCAGGGATAGGAAACTGAAAGCTATAGTCACACAGCTGGAAGCTGGAAATAGTTCCTGCTTCAAGCCCTTCCTATCTATCTCTCTCCTCTCAAAACAGAAAAGACCTAACACCGTAACATCAAGCCCGAGGCAACAAATTATTAGTGTTTTTTTAAAGTAAATCATGCTTGTGGTACAAACGTTCACATAGGACTGTGGAGTATTAGATTGCCTATAAATGCCCTCCTCCTACCTCTAACCTATCCATGGACAGCCAGGTTCTGATGGTTAAAGTCAAAAGCCAGCCTCTGGCTCCGGTCCCACCGCCCTCCTCCACAAACAGGTGAATCACTTTCAGACCTCCAATGTTCTGGGCCCTATCATGCCCAAGGCCTTTGCTCAGGCAGCTTGTGAAACATCCATCCTTTCCTGCCTCTGACCCTCTACTTGGTGGCACTTTGAACTCAGTTTTCTCTTCAGCACAAATGTCACTTGCTCTATGGATTTCCCCCAGTAAGTCCTCATAGACCTGCTCATTGCCTTCTTCTTCTTCTTTTTTTTTTTTAATAGAGATGGAGTCTCACTTTATCACCCTCGGTTGAGTGCCGTGGCATCACACAGCTCACAGTAACCTTCAGCTCCTGGGCTCAGCCACCCAGAGTAGCTGGAACTACAGGCGCCTGCCACAACTCCTGACTATATTTTGTTGCAGTTTGGCTGGGACCAGGTTTGAACCCGCCACCCTTGGTCTATGGGGTTGGCACCCTACCCACTGAGCCACAGGTGCCACCCTGCTCATTGCCTTCTACTACCATAGTATGGTATCTTGCCTAGACCTAGTAGTTTCTCTGATTTTGTGCCTTTCTGCCTTTTCTGATTCAGTAGGACTTGAGAGCAGGAGTAATCCATCCACCTCTCTGTTCTGAGAGCCTGGTGACAAGAGTGGCAGAGAGTGGGAGCTCAGTGAATACTGGTGAGTGAATGAGAAGGAGGCACCCAATGTACCAAATCACATTTGGAAATGTCCTTCCGTGTACCTAACTGCATTTGGTAATGACCTTCATTATACCAAACCGTATTTGGAAATGCCCTCTAATTCCTTATTGTGAAGAAAGAGAATGAGAAAGATGAGAGAAAACAATTCTAGCAAAGCTGAAGAAAAATGGAAGAAACATTTATAACCACAGAAAGGGAGAGATGGGCCAGTGAAAAAGAAAGAGACAAAGAAACAGACGAAAAATGTCCCATGTATTTAAAAATACAGTATGACGAGCCTTTCTAGTTATACCTGATCACTTTATAAGCACCTTTAGGAATGATGCTACTTTTCATTTAAAAAAAATATATATATATATATATTCTATTCTTAAATATATATATATCTTCTATTCTTAAACTCTCAGGGAATGCGTTCTGGGTGGGATAGATTGAACAGCTCCATAATGAAGAAAGTTTGGTCTGAGTTGTGGTGATGGTGATAGGAGAAATATTACCCTTGTAGCCCAAGAACTAATTTTGAGAGGATGAGGTTAATAAAAAAATCATGACAGACTGATATGGGTTTGGAGTCCTCTAGAAATGAATTAAACTACGGATAAGATTCTGATCACTAGTGAGCTGTCCTGCTCTTCCAACACCCTCTGCCATCTAGGTTATCTCCTCAGTACCCAGAACTCAGGGAAAGACTGAGTTATGGTTCTGTATCACCAAAGGCACCATAATTCTCTGTAGGATTCACCTGGAGAGCTCCCAAGGAGGCTGTTTCCCTCCAACCAGCTCTTTGCAAGTCTCTATGTGCCCAGGGCCATGGAGAAAGGACTAGAACATTCTCCAAATGTGGATTTGTACCTGAAGAAGAGGGCATGGATGTAATTAGGTTTAGTTGCTACAACCCATGGAGTGCAAGAAAGAAAACATCCCCAGGTGACATATCCTAGTGGCACCATGGAGCTGAATTCTTTCTTCTTTTGTCTTCTGGGGTCTAGAAAATATTGTCATAGGGAAAATCCTTGAATGAGGGGGAAAAGTCGAGGGGATAGAGGATCGGTAAAAGCTTTACTGAACAAGGAATAAAGTATTTGCAAAAGGGATAATTTAGTAGTAGAATGAACATTTTTGTGTACCAAGAGAAGAAAAAGAATCAAATCTAAGTAGGAGCTAGAGAAGGGCAGGACAGGAAGCCGACCCACCAGGGACTCATCCCACCTCGTGGGGAGGACTCTGGGAGACTAGTCTTTTCTTCTTTACATACTTCTGTCATGTTTTACTTTTTCAAAGCAAATGGTATAACTTTGAAATTGGAAAAAATATATTTTTAAAATAAGAAAAAAATAGAACAAATTGTTTTATTCTAAGTGCCACTGGGAGCTGCCTGCCAACCTCAAAGAAGCCGAGGTCTTCTTTCCTTCGCCCCGTAATCGCGAGGCTGGCCTGGCATCCTTCCTGCATGACTGGCCTGCATGGATCACGGCCTTTTCTTATTTGCCAGGGACAAGGCTGAGAATCGCCCAAGATCTGCTAAAGGTGGGGGAGGGGACCTTGAGACGGCAGGGCATCTCTGCAAGAAGCAGGCCCGGCCTCTTCCCCGGGAAGGGAAGAGAGGCCGCCTGCCTGGTGTGTTTGCTAACACACGGGAGCTGCGGCCTGTAATCATCATTAGCTCTCTTTGGTGTTTACTGACTGTTATTAATTAGAACGAGCAAACTTGGCATTAATGTGCCTGCCATAAGGATGAAGGTTCTTACCGCACCACCATCCTGCATAAGCGGCTGGCCTGGGACTCATTTGCCAACTGTTACCAGGATGATGCAAGGCCATGGGGCACCAGTGGACAGAGGACAGGGCGAGGGAGGGGCTGGGACCTGTGTTTCTCCGAAGTTCAGAATTAGGCGGAGCTGTGCTGGTGCAAAGGGGAGCAGACCTCTCCCCAGCATGGGTGGGATCTGCCAGCAGCCTCCAAAGGCAACCCAGGAACCCCCAATGCTCTTGGTCCCCAGAGTTTCCATCTGGCTCTGGCTATAGCAGCTTTCCTCCTAATCAGAAAATCAGGGACTACAACTTTCGTTTCCCCCAGTGGGGAAGTGTCCTGTGGCTCTTTAGGAGAGAGGTTTGTTAATATATACAGTTGCCAAGAAAGGAAAGGTCTTGTCAGGAGTTCTGATTTAACACAGAATATGTATATCCTCTCTCTCACTGAAAGTGAGGCTATACTTCTGTGTTTCCTTCTCTTCAAGTACAGCCTTCCAAGAGGAATCTGCCCCACATGGGACATGTTGGAGACAGGGCAGAAAGAGGGACATGGCAGCTGGGAAAGAGAGTTGATTTCCTCTTTCGTGGGGAAGAGGTCTGGACGTGGGTGGGGGAGTCTCTAGAGAAAGTGGCGAAGTTTCAACAGGCTTACAAGTAGACGAGATGTAAGGTGGGAGATAAATGTGTTTTGCCCAGAGAAGTTGTGTGCTCATCTTCAGCTTCCCCCAAAGGGACGGCATAGCTGGCAACGTGTATGGGTAAGGAGGGCCTGCCCTCTGAGCTCTGGGCTCTGTAGTTTCATTATTTGGGGAATAACTGTTTGCTTTCCCAGAGGATCTGAGTGTAGGTCAGATACACCGCAGGACTCGTGTCTAAGCAAACAGGGAGATTAGCACGAACCCCCATGTGGGACAAAGGTCTGACAAGGAGCCAGGCTCAGCCTCCTCCCCTCCCCTCAGGATCGCAGGGCAGTCTCTGCCCGCACAGGCAGTGGTGCCCTCTGAATGACCCTGCCACTTGCAGATCCTTAGGTTCTCTGAATTGAATCATAAGCAGAAGCGGGAGGAGACTGTCACGGTAGGGAGTGTCACAGACATGAGTCCTGAAGCAGGGGATAAGCTGAGGTGAGCTGGAAATTTGGTTTGGGTTCTGTATCACCAAAGGCACCATAGGGTCTCCCAGAGGAAAGTCCTGAGATTCTCCCATGTTTCTGAGATGGCCCCTGCTACGAGAAAGAAGGGCTGCTTAGCGACAGAGGTTTAGTCTGGATGCCATCTAGCAAGTGGCACTTGTTGTTGTCACTGTCCTCCTCTATCAGACCTAGGAGCTCCCAGTGCAGCTCTGAAGAGATACTCCTTTCTGTCTCCTTGTCCTAACAAGTGCTGCAGGCTTTCTTGGAAACCTTGTCACCCCGAAGGTGTTTGAGGAAATTAATGGAACTTCAATTAAAGGCCCATGTCAAATGTCAACTCTATGAGGCCTCTTGACCCTCCAAGCTTAGCTGGGTTTGCCCATCCCCTGTGGACTCTTAAGAACCCATCCATCCCTTGAATGCAAACAAAGCATAAAAATGGAATGAACGGTCATTCCCGTTTGCATGTGAGCTGTTCAAGGTCAATCTTATATTTGATTAATCTCCCCAACCCTCTATAGCCATTGCCCGACATGCTTTAGGTACCAGTGAATAGGCTAAGGTCTTCTGGAAGCTGCTCTTCTGCAGCAAATCCACTGATGTTCACCATCAAGAAAATACCAGAAAGATAAATTTGGTTAATATTGAGCCAGTGTATAAAGAGATGGGGAATAAAACTTGTGAAGATAATTTAGATATTATGGTTTCGAGGAAGTAAAGAGGAGAGGAATTGACATTAATTGAGCAACTACTTCTTACCCAGTGCAAGGTTTCTTAAATACGTTATCTAAAGCAGCCCTCACCATGACCCTTGCAGGTAGGTATTGACGTTTTCCTGCACCCCCTCCTTAGATGCTGACTGCACTCCTATTCTCAGCAGGCACTGTTCTACAGAGAGTCTGACGGTGAACAAGACAAGCAGGTAAGATCTAATCAGTTGTGTCCAATCTACTGATGATTCCATAGCTCTGGCAGGGTAAGCAACTGCCTGGCTTTACCTAGCTCACAAAAGTCCAGACAGATTTTAAAGACGGGTCTGTGCAGCTCTAAGGTCTATTCTCTTTGCAAATTCCAGATGATATGTATTGCAAAGAAAACTGGACCAGGGAATTCTGAAGTTTCCATTAGGTAACCAAGAAGTTCAGCCATTCTGGAAAAACTAGCAATTTTGGAGCATTCTAAGGCCTCTAAATAGCTGTCAGTGATGTTAAACAGATTCCACAATTTCATTGATCAGCGCTGGGTTGGGTCAAGGTGTGGAATGGGGAAGAGGAGGAATGTGGGATGTTTCTCTGTCACTTTAAGTCCTGAATTGTTTTCAGGTGTGTATTTGGAGCCAACGCTGCCCGCCATGCAGGGAAGGGGGTGGACGTGGTGCCCCTTAGGCCTCTCCTCATCAGTTACTCTTTCAAGTAATGAGGAAGCACGGGGGTTGATTTGATGCCTAATGAATAATCAGCTGCCATCAATAATTGTAATCACTAATCTGGTGCAATTAGAGACAATTATAATAAATGCAATTTCCTCCCAAGCCACTAACGAACTACAGAAATATGAATTGACTTAAGGAGGCTGGCAGTGATTTATGTGATTGTGAGATCATGAATCCCATTATGTGGGTAACGATTCTTAAAGGGGCAAGGTCCTCTCCCGATTTCACATCTACCTAATGAGAAGCCTGAAGAGACGATGTGAGAAGCGGTGAGCACAAAGCCTGGTGTATTCTTCCTACCACTGGCTTAGATAATCCCAAGGACCTGCACAGACTCAGCTGGGGCAGTCGTGTAAAGGTCCGTTTAGGTTTTGCTTTAAGTTCTGCTCACTGTAGAGATATTCTGAGTTCATGCCTTTCAAGTCTTGTAGAATGACGAAGAAATAGTCCAATCAGTGCTGCGTGAAAGGATGTTGACAGGAACATCTGGACGAAGATACCTTTTTTAATTCAGCCATGCCTACTGGCCCATCACCCCTTCCACATCCAAAGAAATCCCACATCTTGATGGAAAAGTGTCTTTCTGGGGTTTTTTTGCTTGTTTGTTTGAAACAGAGTCTCACTTGTTACCCTTTGTGCCCTGACATCACAGCTCACAGCAACCTCAAACTCTTGGGCTTAAGTGATGCTCCTGCCTCAGCCTCCCAAGTAGCTGAGACTATAGGCACCTGCGACAATGCCCAGCTATGTTTTTTTAGAGATGAGGTCTTGCTCTGGCTCAAGCTGGTCTTGAACTTGTGAGCTCAAGCAAGCCACCCACCTCAGCCTCCTGGAGTGCTAGGATTATAGGTGTGAGCCACTGCACCTGGTAAAAGGGTCTTTATGTAGACTGAATTGCCCTAGGGTTTGTTAGTATCTTAAAAATGCTTAGTTATAATTACGTAAGTCCTGATCTCAGAAATGTTGAATGGCCCTCTACTTTCTAATGGATCAGCCGGAGGTTTTAGGGGGCTCCACAATTCAGAGCCCTGAATAATTATAACAAGATTGTAGTCAGAAAGAGGCTGAGTTAGGGTGACACCTGCCCACCTGCCCGGGACTGAGGGTCTTCTGGGATTTGGAACTTTCAGTGCCCACCCTGGGACAGGCTTGAGTGAGCAGAGATGCAGCATTTCCATGGAGATGAGATCCAGGACAGAGGCAGAGACCAGATAGTGCAGGGAAGGAGATCAGAGTTTATTTTCACGGGACTCAGGACGAAATCCAACCTCCCTGCCATGATTGCAAGGCCCTGTGGGGCCTGACCTCTGCTCGCCGCCTGCTGGTGGACTCCTCAGCAACTCCTTTCCCGGAGGCCTTGCCTCCAGGCCCGCTGCTCACCTTTTCTCTGCCTAGAGAGCTCCCTGCCCCCGATTTTTCCCGGTGCCGGCTTCTCCTTGTTGCTCAAGTTCTACCTCAAATGGTCCCTCACCAAAGTAGGCTTCAGGCCCTGCAGCCGCAGTGGTCATCCGTGTGTAAGAATGCGTCCACTCTCCCTGGCTACTGTCTTACCACCCACACGGCAGGTCCTAATAAATATTACCTCGTGACGACGAGATCCACTTTCCAGCCCCTACTCTCCCTGTATACATACCCATCCATATTCATTCACCTGCTCCCTGAACACCTGCTTCATGCTTTTCCCTCAATGGCCATCGGCCAAAATTCTTCCAGAAGAAACTTCCCCAAAGCCTTCCTAGCTCCTTGATCAAATAGCCTCTTTTTATCGTTTTTTAATTAATGATAATAATTATATACATTTATGGATATAATGTGGTGTTTTAATACACACAGACATGCATATTGTGAAATGGCTAAATCAAGCTAAATTAACATACCCCACACACACACATACTTATGGTTTTTTATGGTTAGAGCATTTGAAATTTACTCTCTGAGCAATTTTGAAATACACAATACAATCCTATATTCACCATGCAGTGTAATAGGTCTCAGAAACGATTCCATCTGTCCAGCTGAGCCTCTGTATCCTTTGATCAACATCGCTCCATCTTATCCTTTAACTCACAGCCAGCAGGTGCTGTGTGCCAGGCTCCGTGTTCCTTATCATGTGCGTTCATGGACTGGGAGGGCAGTGACCTCCTCTCCTGGGCTCTGCCTCCCTAGCTCCAGGATTAGGCACTAACTATGCACCTGAACCAGAGGAGATAAATCGCACCCCCAGGGACACTGTGAGGATGAAAGCGGGTGAGTCACAGCAGGTGATTCCCTTATAGAAAGAAGGAGAATTCCCAGCTCCACACCCAGGAGGACTCTTGACTTCAATGGAAACAGAGCCTCAGCAGGGCAGTGGGAAGCGAGCAGACTCAAAGTTCTTCAGACATCGACATGCATCTCCGGCTGCCACAAACCAGACACGTGGCATTGACCAAGACCCTTGCCCTCCTGCCCGAGACTTCCCTATGTATAAGATGAGGCACCACTGTTCCCATCTCTTGAGCACATCCAACTCTGACCTTCTGTGGTTCTGTGCATTGCTGGGACTGCAGGGGGCAGGGAAGGGAGGGCAAACCTCACATGTTCATGTTTTAAAATTTCAAATGGAGGAAATTGTTGTTTTCTCCCCTTCCCTTCTCCCTAATGGTAGCAAACAAGCAATAAATATGGAAATCCTTAAAGCCAGAGAAAATAGTGAGCATTCTCCATCTTGCTGACAAAGTACAGAGAGGGTGCGTCACAAAATGAATGGGCTTATCCCTCCGCTGGGCTGCATGAATCCACAGGACGGCTGTCCTTTGTTCTGCCCACACAGGGTCCCCTGCTTGTACATTGGCCAGCACGGTCACTGAGTGAGCGCTGCTGAGCACAGGTGTCTATTCCTTCACCAGGGGTGGACTGGGAGGGTGACGCCAGCACAGAGGGGAAGAAAAGAGACAAAACAAAGGCAAGGCGGAAGGTGCCAGCTGCAGGAGCCAAGCCCTGTCAAGGGACAGGTAACTGTGTTTCAAAATTGTGCAGACTTGCTCAGTAATCACTCTGCACCCTCTTGTCTGCCTTTTAAGCACAAATCAGATTGCGTCTGCCTCCCAATGCCAGCAAATGTCCCAGGAAGGACTAGGTAATAAGAGCCTTTTGAAGCAGATCTTCGGAAGCCTCTTCCCAAGGTGGCCCTTGCAGTGGAAACGCTGGCACTCAGCAGCTTCATCAGCTCCTGCTCCACAGTCACCTCTACCCCACACCTGCTCCTGGTACCCCCCGGAAGGTGGCAGCTCCTGTGTCCCCTGACAGTGTCAGGTCCGTCACTGTCCCTGCTCGGAGGCAGGCAGACAAGGTCTCTGGTTTTCAGTAGATACTGTGAGGAAGGGCTCTCAAAATCGCTCACTCCTAACCACGTCTTCACTTTCCCGCGTCCCACACGTGTCCAGTCCAAGTGTTTTTCTCCAATTCCATTCTAGGTCAAAAACCTCATCCTTCTGCACCAATCTCTTGAATCCTACTATGAGTGTCTCAGTAAGAAGGATACCCCACTCCCTGAGGGGCCAAAGTCCCTCAGACGTGTTTCCATCGAGCTCAGGCTCAACAATAATAAATAAATGTAAATAAATAAAAAGAGCTCCAAGAAGCTCTTATTACCTCGGGTCCTTCCTGAGACATTTGCTGGCAATGGGAGGCAGATGCCATTTGCCACCATCTGTGACCCCGAGGATGTCACCAGGATGAAGGTGGTGCTCATTCCATGGGTTCCAGGGCAGCATCAAGCAGGAAGGAAGGGGTGTGTCACACCAGGCAGATGAACACTACTCACTTCTTCTCGGGGGTGTGATTCACAGGATTCCACTCACACCCCATCCAGATGGGTGCCTATTTTCCACTATTTTTCTCTGTCCTAGACAATACTGAGTAATTGTTTCCCTGTGTATATCATGTTTCCTTAAGCAGAAAATATCCTTTATAAAATCAAGAACAAGCTGGGCACCGTAGCTCAGTAGTTAGGGCGCTAGTCCTGCAAACCTGGTGGTGAGTTTGAACCTTGCCTGGGCCTGTAAGAAAAAAACGAAAAACACAGGCCGGGCACAGGCAGCTCACACCTGTAATCCTGGCATCCTGGGAGCCCCAGGAGAGTGGATTGCTTGAGCTTGGGAGTTCCAGACCAGCCTGAGCAAGAGCATGACCCCAACTCTACTAAAATCAGAAAAACAGACAAGGTAGTAGTGCATGCCTGTAGTCCCAGCTACTTGGGAGGCTGAGGCAAGAGGATTGCTCAAGCCCAAGAATTTGAGGTTGCTGTGAGCTGTGATGACTCTATGGCACGCTACCCAAAGGGTGACAGTGTGAGACTCTGTCTAAATAAATAAATAGCATCAGATTGATGGAAGAATAGGATAGGTGCATTTTCGATAAAGAAAATTAAGTAAAATGTTAATTGTAGATTATAGATATGGGTTCGTGGGTGTTGGACTATAAAATTCTTTCATCTTTTCTGTAAGTCTGATAACTTTCTTGTAAACTATTGGAAAAAATAAACATTTCTGCCTTCCGCTTCATTCATAAACCCGTTTATTTAGCAAACTTTCATGAAGTACTTAGGACCTTTGGGCTCCCTTCTCTGGGTGTGTGGCCCCTGCAGTGACCAGGGTAATGCTGAGAAGGGGTGAGGTGGGCCCTTAGCAAGCACCTGCTGGTTCTTCCCATTCACTCAAATACACTTGATTCACCCTCCCCTCCCCCACACCCACACTTGCTTTGGCCTTCCTGACTTGCGGTCAGGTGTGGACAACATTCATACAGTAGGCTTGGGGCACCAGGCTGCATCACGTCTTGTCAGGACCATTGTCCGCGTCGTCTGCCCAACCCAAACAAGGACCAGTGCACCCTGTGGCAATTGGGGGTACAAGCACCTACCTGCCCCCCTAGAATTGCCTTGGGAAGACCCAGTTAAGCACAGATCCCCCGCCCAGCCACCCACGTTCTTCCTCTATGGAGAACAAGAGAAAATAAGGTGAGTGCTTCTTACTGCACAACCACACACCTTACACCTTCACTGCAATATTCGCTTTTTAATGAGGAAATACTCATTCATTCTCAGAAAGTGTTGTCCACTCTTCTGTGGGTGTCAGAGACCTTTGACAGGGGTCATCCATTAGACCGGTAACATTCTATGAACGTTTGTTCAACCATTTTGGGAGTGGCTTCTCTGAGTCAGCCACACCACTAAGCAGGGACAAAGGGAAGCTGCAGAGGCAAATGTGACCCGGCTCTGTCCTTGAATAACTTGTGGTCTCCTGAGGGAGGCAGATGCCCCAACTCTGCAGTAACTGTTCTAAGGGACATTCGCGCAGAGACGGCGGCATGCTGGCCGCTCCCTGTGGGAACTATATTCCTCCCTTCCTTCCCTCCAGGCCTCCTGCACCAAGCCCAGGCCCTGGAATGGGAGGGGACGGGGATTCTGGTAAGAACCTTCCTGCCATTTGTGTGGCACTTAGTAGGCTGCCAGGGGGTTCAAAATAGCATCAAGTGAGCAGGCAAGGGCAGGGCCCTTAAATTCTGCTGTACATACACTCTGATGGATTTCTCCGCAGAGTCCCTAACGTCTGTGCCGTTCATTTGGCAATTAATTAATCACGGGCATGAGTATTGTGTGGCCTAGCCTATGGTATCAACTGAGCCGTTATTTATTTCCTATATTGGTATTTAACGCTTTATATGTGTCTGTTATCACCCCCAGCTAGAAATCCAGAATCTTAAATCTAGAATGTAAGAGAGTGGAAGGCAAGTGAGCCTTGGTCTCTGTCCCCTACCATGCCTGGCACTGTGCCTGGCTCACAGTCGGCCCTCAATCAGTGCATTGATTAATCCCGTCTTTCTTTTGCCTAAGGCCCAGTATGTTCCTGCTGTCCCACGGAGCTCACAGCTGTCACCAGAGCCCCCTGTGCCACAAGGGCAGGCAGACAAATAAGCCCCCCACCCCCTTCCCTCCATGAGCAGCACCAAGTACCCCAAGAGGCAAACCCACCATGAATTTTAAAAACATCCTCCATGGAGGTTGCAGAGCAAACCTGTTTGAAAGGAAGGATTTTTTCCCCTCTTTCTTCAGCGCCACTGGAGCGGCTCCTTCCACTGAAAATATAGGGATTTGTGTCGCATGGCTGTGCAGGGAGGGGGCGAGTCTACTGCAGGCATCAAGGGCTCAGCGCTCGGCAGGGCTTTGTGCTCTGGGCACTCGGGCGACCTGGCTCAGCCGAGTGCACCCCTCTGCCCGCGGAGGCCACAGTGCAACCCTGCAGGCGACTTTTCAATAATGGCCCTGTGCCCAAGAAGGACATCAGTGGGATGATTGGAAACATGTTTCCCCTCCCCCTCCTGTGCTCTCCCCATAATACCATAATGAGGTTTTTTACTTGGGCAAAGGGGCACGTGATTTTCTTTTCTGTTGGGAGAGGAACTAAAGAACACAAAATTATTGAGCACCTGTGATGTGCCAGAAACCTTCTCATATGCTGTCGTATTTAGTCCTAAAGGTAGATCACAAAATATCACCCCCATTTTGCAGCGGAGGGGACCAAGATTTGGAGATGCCTGACTACAGGCCCAGCATTAAAACTTGATTCTAAAGCCTGTGTGTGTGTGTGTGTCCTGAAGTCTCACTGTTCATACACATTTCAGACATGTTCATACATGATCAGTACTCTGCTGAACAGCCAGGTGGTGGCTGGGCTAGGTGATGGCAGTTTGGGACAGTCTCAGAAATGTCACAAGCAGTCCACTTATTATTCAGGGGAACATCTAGCCAAGTGACAACTTATTTCCTTGCTATCTGTATCTGCTGCCGGCTGTTCACAAGGATTGGGGATATGAGAGATTTAATTCTAAATTCACGAATGCAGCTAAACCTCCCTTGCAGAGAATCCATCGGGATTAGCACTCAGGGAGCAGAACTGCCTGGGAATGCGAAGGCCCAGGGGGAAAAGCTCTGTGGTGGGGGCAAACACAACGTTACCCTTGGGAACCCAGGTGCGCTCTGTGCCAGGGGAGAGGGCCCTTCAAATCTACGTAAAACCACAGTAAGTAGACTTCCAGCTATTGGGTAATATCTGCTTTTGTCGCTGGACAAAACTGTCATTTGGTTTTTTGGGCATATGTGGCTGCTGTTGCCTTTTCTATCCTTATTCTGCAAGGTTTTGTTTTTTCTTCTATAATACTTGCAAACTGCATTTCCTGTTAGATTGACAATGTGAACAGAAACTATGCCATTTCATAGCAATCACAGAACGATATTGCAGCTATGACTCTCACTTTTTACAGAAGGGAAGCTCCATGGTCACCTGGTAACATAGACAGAGCGAGGGTGTGGAAGGCAGAGTTCTGTCCCTCAGATCCCGGACCATACTTATTAGACCAGGCAGTTACATTGTTGTCCCGGGTGATCTGAAATCAAAGGATGAGCAGAGAAGCTGCTAGGTCCCCCTTGGCCCAGGGACCCCACTGAAGTGGTTGGAGACACCAACCCAATTGTTCTCCTGGGCTGGTGTGGCAGACACAGAGAAAGGATTTATCAGGACTGGGCTGGATCACCCTCCTCCAGGTCCTTAAATGTCAGGTTGTAAATCAAACTCGAAGCTTACTGAGAACATATGGGCGTGATCAAATCAGACAAGGATAATGTGTTTCTAATCCAACTACTTTCGCGATGTGTGATTTACATTCGTAGATGGTTTTGCAGTGGTTTGCCTGGGCCCTACCATTTCTGCTATGGGTTTTATGACCTTTTGCCAAGGAAAAATAAGAAATGGTCACTTATCCAAGAAAATGTATAACAATAGCAACAACAAAAACAATAACAAGATTATCTAAATATTGTTTCAACCTCACATCTTAGCAAAGCTCAGCTATGTTTTATTAAACTTAAACACAAATGAGTCTGCACCTTTACTGTTGACTTTAAATGCAACACTGGGGTCCCTAATACTCAAAAATTATATATCCCACAACAACAACAAACGAGACTAAAAAAGGAATGAAGGATTAGAATAGACATTCCTCCACAAAAAGATACATGAACGGTCAACCGGCACATGAAAAAAACATTCAGCGTCACTGGTCACTAAAGAAATGGGAATCAAAACCATGATTAACCACCACTTCACACATCTTAGAACTGCTATTATGTAAAAACCAGAAAATAGCCAGTGCTACTGAGTAGGTAGAGAAGTTTGAATCTTTGGTGGGGCTGCAAAGTGGTGCACCTGCTATGGAAATCAGTTTAGTGGTTCTAATTGAAAAATTAGATGTAGATCCCCAACAATAAATTAAAAAAAATAATTAAAAAATAAATAAAATTGAAAAAAAAATTAGACGTAGTATCACCCGATGATGCAATCCTTCCACTCCTGGGTGTAGACCTAAAGGAAGTGAAAGCAGGGCCTTGAACACATAGTTCATCAGCGTGTATAGAAGCATGACTAACAACAGCCTCCGAGTGGAGATGACCGTGTGGCCATCAACAAAGAGTGGTAAAGGCCAGGTGCTTGCTGGACGCATACACTACATGGGACTATTGCTCAGCCACAGAAAGACGAGTTCCAACACACGCCACAAGAAGGGTGGATCTAGAAAACATGACGCTACATGAAATAAATCAGCAGAAAATATTATACAACTTCCCTTACATGAAATAGCTAGAGTAGGTCAATTCTCAGAGACAGAAAGTAGACGAGAAGTTAACCGGGAACTGGGGTGTGGGAAGATGGGGAGTTGTATTTAATGGGGACAGAGTTTCTGGGATGACCAAACGTTCTAGAGAAATGGATGATGGTCATGGTCGCACAACAGCATGAGTGTACTTAATGTCATGGAACTGTGCAACTAAAATAATTAAGATGGTAAATTTTATGTTATGCATATTTTACCCTAACAAAAGAAAATCACCACAGCCATCACTATCCCCCAAATAAACCAACAACAAGTGGGCTATATATCAAGGTGCAGATGTTGCAGGCTGACTAAGTCCTTCGCTTTCTCCCCACCAACCCTCTGGGTGACACCCTCTGCTCCAAACCCACCTCCCTGTCCTGTCCTGTCCCCTGTCCTGCCCTGTCCTTTATGCATGCTGTTTCCCTGTCTGCAATGCCTTTCTCCCTCCTGGCCTCACAGAGACACACATCAAATTCCACAGACGCTTCAGCTAATTTCTCTCCCATCCCAGGACCATTCTTGTTTTCTTGAAGTATTTCACATACGCCTTGTTGGTTTTTTTTTTACCTTGTTTTACAATGATTTCTTTAGGTGGGCTGGGAGTTTCCTATGTCAGGGACAATGTTTTACTCATTTTTTTTTTTATCCCCAGCTCAAACATGTCTAACTCATAGTAGGGGTTCAATATATATTTAATTACACTGGTAGGTCTTAGAGGTGTTTTTTTTGTTTGTTTGTTTGTTTGTTTACTTCTGTTTGGTTTTGTTAGAACTCTACCCAGAGGAAACAAGCACCTTAACAGATCAGAGAAAGCTGTTACAATTGCAATAGCGAAAAAGAAACCTCAGGAAGATAAAACAAGGATTCCTTTCCTCCTTGGGTTCTGCTTCAGTGGACGTGGCTGTGGCCTCTGACACTGGTGGGTTTAAATCTTGATTCTGGTCTTGTACGTTCTGGTAGTAGAGGCTTGGTCTTGTTATTTAACTTTGCCCAAACCCTAGCTTTCCCATCTCTGTTGTGGAAATAACAGGTCCATGTGAAACAGTGATGGTGAGGATTAGATGATATGCAGGAGCCACAGCAGCCACTCTGCGCACTGCTGGCTGGCTGTGCAGAGGCCTCTCATAATTCTCCTCACTAGTGTCTCTACCTTTTTCCCTTTTTCCAAACCCCCAGCAAGGAGTAGCTCAGACTTCGTCCTTAATTGCCCCCATATTTCTTCTGCATAAGCTATTCCATCAGCAAAACAACCTTGATTTTTCTAGTCTAATAACAATCTTGTTTTTTTGCTTTCTTTAGCAATTAGGAAGAGAGGGCTCTAGGGTAAGGGTGAAGTTAAGGGGTCTCTTCGCAATGGTCCTTCAGCACAGCTGTTCGAAGGTCACCATTTGCTGCTCAAATCCCTTTTCTTGGCTACATCAAAGGGCAAATGCCCCACATAAGCTGAGGTTGGCAAGACCTCGCTTCCCTTGGCATGCAGTTGGAATCCCTTGCGCGTCTATTCTTGGGTGAATCACAGGGCTTTTGTTCCCCGTCCCAGCCCTCCCTGTCGTGGGGAGACTGTTTTTCCTTTCCTCTTATTTTCCCACCCTCCTCTTTTGTAAGCTTTCAAGTCCCCCAATTAAATAACTGGTAAGTTTTCTTTGTGAAGGGCACTAAAGTTTACTGAAAGACAACCATGGTAAATGTATTTCTTTCCCCTTTCTTTTTGTCCTTGAATTCTCATGTGTTCAACCTCTTTGAAGGGGAAAAAATAGATTAAAACAGAATATAAAAAGCATCCATTGCACTAGTCTGGGTACATCTCCAGCCCACTTAGAATTTCTTTCCTTCATGAGTTCAGCAAATGTTCCTTGGATGCTTACTATGCCCCAGGCACGGTGCTCGGCCCCAAAGGGGCCCAACTCAGTGGGACATGGTTCTAGCTCTAAAGAAGAATCTGGTGAGCATTTGATTACAAAGTGGTTTGCTTTCGGATGTATGAAGGAATGTCCAGACCCAGAGCCCTCACCAAATAATTCAGCTTTCTCAGATGGGTTTAGTGTGGGGAGATGAACGGCATAAACACAGACAGACACCTTCTCCGCTCCTACCCATAAGGCACTTGCACACTCCCCAAACAAACTACACGACGCAGTAGCACACAGGGTGGAGAAGTGCCTCCCTGGGATTACAGGATGAAGTGGGAAGAGCTGGCTAAGGAGGCTGGAGGAATAGGATAAGAGACTTCATTTCTTTTAAGATTATTCATGGAATTGAAAAAAAAAATACCCAGGCCATCATTAGGAACAGGGATGGGAACTAAGGGTTGGTGGGCAGTCACACGTGACCCAGACTCTTCAGTTTTCCTTCTGATTTTTCTCTTAATTACTCCCAGAGGATTTATGATCTTGGATAAATATTCACGCCATGAAACCAACACACGCACCAATCCATCTTGAGTTCAGGTTGTGTTCAATATGGTCCTGGCATCTCCCCTGCCATAGAAGGCCACAGTTTCCCTGCTACCTTGTTACTAGCAGGGCTCCTGATTTCTTTGGGCACTTGGTCTGTCGCATTTCCTCATCCTATTAGCTTTCTCAGAACTTTGCGCCCCACGGCCAGTCAGGAGCAAGGTTGACAGTCTAATTTCTCCCCCAAAGTTCAAAGTAGCTTAAGGATCAGAGAAAACTGAGGTCTGGTTGCATGTGTGTGCACGTGTGTGCATGCATGCACATGTGTGAGGTCTGGTTGTATGTGCGCGTGTGTTCAAGTGTGTGCATGCATGCGTATGTATGAGGTCTGGTTGTGTGTGCACATACATGAGGCCTGGTTGTGTGTGCACCTGTGTGCATGTGTGCACATGCCTGAGGTCTGGCTGTGTGTGTGTGTGTGCATGTGTGAGGTCTGTTGTGTGTGTGCACCTGTGAGGTCTGGTTGTGTGTGTGCACATATGTGAGGTCTGGTTGTGTATGCACATGTGTTCATGTGTGTGCATGTGTGCACATTCGTGAGGTCTGATGGTGTGTGTGTGCATGTGTGTGCATGCGTGAGGTCTGGTGTGTTCATGTCTCTGCATGCACACACATGCATGAGGTCTGATTGTATGTGTGCACATGTGTGCATGTGTGCGCATACGTGAGGTCTGGTTATGTGTACACATGTGTGAGGTCTAGTTGTGTGTACGCATTTGTGAGGTCTGGTTGCGTGTGTGCACGTGTGTTCATGTGTGTGCATGTGTGCACATGTGTGAGGTCTGGTTGTGTGTGCAGGCGTGCACATGCGTGAGATCTGGTTGTGTGTGTGCATGTTTGTGCATGTGTGAGGTCTGGGTGTGTGTGCACATGTGTGCACATACGTGAAGTCTGGTTGTGTGTGCACGTGTGTTCATGTGTGCGCATGCGTGCACATGCATGAGGTCTAGTTGTGTGTGTGCATGTGCGCAAATATGTGAGGTCTGGTTGTGTGTGTGCACGTGTGTTCATATGTGTGCATGTGTGCACATGTCTGAGGTCTGGTTGTGTGTGTGTGCATGTGTGAGGGCTGTTGTGTGTGTGCACCTGTGAGGTCTGGTTGTGTTTGTGCACATGTGTGCATGTGTGCACATATGTGAGGTCTGGTTGTGTATGCACATGTGCTCATGCGTGTGCATGTGTGCACATTCATGAGGTCTGATGGTGTGTGTGTGCATGCGTGAGGTCTGGTGTGTGCATGCGTGTTCATGTGTGTGCATGCACACACATGTGTGAGGTCTGATTGTGTGTGTGCACATGTGTCCATGTGTGTGCATACGTGAGGTCTGGTTGTGTATACACGTGTGTTCAAGTGTGTGCATGTGTGCACATGTGTGAGGTCTAGTTGTGTGTATGCATGTGTGAGGTCTGGTTGTGTATGTGTGCACATGTGTTCATGTGTGTGCATGTGTGCACATGTGTGAGGTCTGGTTGTGTGTGCAGGTGTGCACATGCGTGAGGTCTGGTTGTGTGTGTGCATATGTGAAGTCTGGGTGTGTGTGCACATGTGTGCATATACGTGAAGTCTGGTTGTGTGTGTGTGCATGTGTGTTCATGTATGTGCATGCGTGCACATGCATGAGGTCTAGTTGTGTGTGTGCATGTGTGCAAATATGTGAGGTCTGGTTGTATGTGCACATGTGTTCATGTGTGTACATGCGTGCACATGTGTGAGGTCTGGTTGTGTGCACGCATGTGTGTGCATGTATGCACATGTGTGGGCAACCATCTCAAGGTAATAATCACTTGATTAAAGGAATTTTATCAATTACTTAGCAGTTGCTCTCTTACTTAGATCATTGTCCTCTGGACTTACTAAGAGCCTCCTAAATGTACCTTCAGACCAGCATTTGGAGGCGGTAGGTAGAGCTCCTTCAGCATATGTCAGATTGTACCTTAAGTCAGCAGCCTGGCTGCTGCTTCCTGACCTGTCAAAAACTTCTGGAACCACATGGAAGCTTCTCTAAAGAATGAACAGCAGCCCGGTGGTTGCTGTTGCTGCAGGCTTCGTCTGGGTAACAGTGCTCTAAAGCTGTACTCAATTCCATTTCCATTCATTTTTTCTAGGCACTGGGGTAGGCACTGAAGAATATAAGGAATATATAGTCAACCTATTGGGAAATACGAAACACACAAGTGAGCAGTCAGAACCAACAAGAAGATGAAATCAAATCAAATCTTAAACATCGAGTGTGGTATGAGAGGTCAGAGAGGGAAAAGATCAATCTACTCTGTAGTCTGGGGCCGTTAGATCTAGAAGAGACCTGTGGGATCAGCCACTCATTGACCCTGCTATTTAGTATTCGTTTAGTAAATATTTACAGAGCACTTCCCGGAGATGTGTGGAAGGTGGGGGATAATGACCATAAAGTGCAATAATGTAGAGAATTGCTCAAGTCAGTAGCAGAGATAGAGATGGAGTCTATGCTTTAATAAATCATTCACTTAACAAATACAGAATGGACAGTTGCTCTGTGTTGGGACTAGGATGGATGCAGAAATACTGCATTGCGTATTGGGTCAGCACCTGTGGAGCGTAAGAGGCTGCATGAACCTGTGAGCCCTTCTTAACATCCCTCAGATTTAATTATAAAATGCAGACAGCAAAACAAACGCCTTCCTCCTAGAAAAGATGTAAGCATTAAGTGAAACAAACATGTAAAGGGCACTGTATAATCTCAGACACAAAGTGCTTGATAAATGCCAGGTCTGAAGACGATTATTATAGGCTGGGTGTGGTGGCTCACGCCTGTAATCCTAGCACTCTGGGAGGCCAAGACAGGTGGATTCCCGAACTCACAAGTTTGAGAACAGCCTGAGCCAGAGAGAGACCCTGTCTCTAAAAAGAGCTGGGCGTTGTGGCAGGCACCTGCAGTCCCAGCTACTCAGGAGGCTGAGGCAAAAGAATTGCTTAAGCCTAGGAGTTTGAGGTTGCTGAGATCTGTGATGCCACGACACTTTACCAAGGGTAACAAAGTGAGAAACTGTCTTTAAAAAACAAATAAATAGGGAGAGGCAGCGTGTGAGAATTTCCTAGCCAAAATGAAGTTCAATCCCTTTGTGACTTCGGACCGAAGCAAGAACCACAAAAGACATTTCAATGCACCTTCCCACATTTGCAGGAAGATTATGTCTTCCCCTCTTTCCAAAGAGCTGAGACAGAAGTGCAATGTTCGATCCATGCCCATCTGAAAGGCTGATGAAGTTCAGGTTGTCCGGGGGCATTATAAAGGTCAGCAGATTGGCAAAGTAATCCAGGTTTACAGGAAGAAATACGTCATCTACACTGAGCGGCTACAGCGGGAAAAGGCTAATGGCACAACTGTCCATGTGTGGCATTCACCCCAGCAAGGCGGTTATTACTAGGCTTAAACTGGACGAAGACCGCAAAAAAATCCTTGAACGAAGAGCCAAATCTCACCAAGTAGGAAAGGAAAAGGGTGAGTACAAGGAAGAAACCATTGAGAAGATGCAGGAATAAAATAATCTTGTATGCAACTGTCATTAAACACTGCTAAAATGAAAAAAATAAGTAAATAAAAATAAAAATAATTATTATAGAGCTATGTCAATGGATAAAACATAGTTTCTATCCTTATAAAACTTTCATGAATTCTAATGGAGGAGAAAGCATGTACCCAGACCAATGTGTGTCCCTCATAACAGGGATTTGGGAAACACAGTAAAAAGTTAAATGAAAATAAACAAAATGAAAACAAGCATAAAGAGAGAAGCGTGAAGGTTATGCCTGGATACTGCATGCTTAAAAACAGAAGTGTTTGAGACTTCAGATTTTTGAATTTTGGTATATTTGCATTATATCTGCTGAGCATCCCTAATCCGAAAATCTGGTACCCTCCAACCATCATTTCCTTTGAGCATCATGTCAATCCTCAAACAGTTTCATATTTTGGAATATTTCAGATAAGGGAGACTCAGCCTGCCCATGAAGAATGGGCTGAGCATTCTGAACAGTCATTTTGTTTATCACTTTCTCAACGCACACAAGAGTCAGATTGTTAAATCCTGGAAAAGAAAACATGTAGAACCCCCCAGCCCATGCCCTTGACTCTCATTTACTAGTAAAGAACACTAATTAACCCCCCATACACACACAACCTCCCTGTGCAAGTCCCATAGTGTAAGCATCATGATCTAAGGTCACTTGACCCTAAAGTACTCGGGAATTTCAAAAATAGCAGGGAAGGAAGTAGTCACGTAAGATAGCTCTTGCCATGAAAGTGTCTTAGCAGCTAATTCAACAAGGAGGCTCTTTCCTCCTTTCCTATCCCCAACTGGGACAGGACAGAGTTTGAATAACTATATGTAGGGAAAAAATCCCAGGCTGGCCACGCTATGCCAGGGCACTGATTTGGGGAATAGAGTGGGAATGACCTTAGGAATGTCCCATTGGTGACACTCGGTGAAAGCAGATGATACATCATGATCAGAAACATCACCAAACTGATACAGGACTAGTGTCAAAGGAAAGGAAAGACAGTGTGGAATATAAAACCCAGCTCTCAGGGATGGGGAACAGAAGTTGTTTTCATAGAAAATGAGGGCATCAGACAGACAGGCTGTGGTCAGGATAAGAACACACAGGGAGTGAGACCAGGCATGGGAGATGGGAGGAGCTGGCCGGCTCTGGGTGGTCTCAGGGTTTACACACAGGCACATCAGCCATGCTGTGGGCACAGTCACTCCAAATTCTGTTCCATCCATCTGTTAGTAAGGGTGAGACTTGTAACAGGGAGCCCGACTGAGTCATCCTTCAGGACTAACAAGACTGAAAGGGCAAACTTCACTGTCCCTGACCAAGCACCAGCATTGAGAGCAGTGTGATGGCCAATGTGTATAAGTACGTGCCCGCAAAATATGTAGTGAGTTGAGGGCCTTCTGTTAGCACATGGAGAGCCTATAAGCTCCTTCGCTGGCAGCAGCCTTGTGTGACCACACCCACGTTTGAGGCGTACCTTTAACCATCACTCCAGCCTCTGATTCAATTCAAATGCTCCACTTGTTAATACGCCTCTAAATGTCACTGCTGTGCAGAAGACCCTCCCTCACTTTCCCTCCTGCTCCCAAACTGCCCCCAATATACCATTGTTTTTAAGCAGCTCAGCTGTTAATTAAAAAGTAGGAATCAATTGTTCTCATCTCTCCATTCCAGGCTCCTGTGCACACAAGGATTAGAGCTGCCTCTACTTAAGTCAATTAGAGATAAGAAGAGGCTGACATTTCGACAACCTACCTTATCATGCTGCTCAAAAACGGCTCAGATTAAAATGTACAAAGTTGATTTCTTTAGTCTTTTCCTTCTGCTTTTACCTTCTTTTAATTATTCTTAAAAAAAAATTTTGCAATCCAAGCTGACAGTGGAGATGAGTGGTCCCGCCTATGGCAATTAGCCCTCCTGAAAGGCACAACTGACCCGCCCCAGGGCAAGGACCACTGCAGACACACACATGGCCACTTGGCCACCCCCACACCCCTGCTGAATGGCTGAATGTAGGAACGCAAGAAATAATCTGTCCTGCATCTAGGGCAAGATTTTTGTGATTCAGTAGAAAGGGCATCAGGCTTGGAGTCAAAGGCCTGGGCTCAAATTTTAGCTATGTTGCTTCCTGTGGTGTCTAACCCCTTGTCTCTGGGCCTCTTTGAGCCTCAGTTGCTGTATCTGCAAAAGGGGTGACAATGCTTGGCCGAGGGCACTGGTACGAGGTTGTGGTGAGAACACACACAGGTAAGGCCATACCAGGGAGCTTGGTAGATGAGATGCCTGATAAATGCTTCAGTTGAATCTGAACGTTCTGGGCTCACCAAGATAATGTCTGAATGCAGAAAGGAGGCAGTTTATAAGTGACCCCATAGGTCATAAAAATTTCTACTTGTTGATCTCAGGCATTTATTCCAAGCAACACACGCACACGCACCCCCTGCTAAGTAACCCTACAAGTTTGTTATTGCAATCTTCATTGCAAAATGAGGAGGCTGAGGACCAGAGATATAATTAACCTGCCAAAGTTCGCACATCTGGGGCCTGGCAGAGCTGAGATCTGAACCCAGAGCCCATTATCTTCCCATTACCTCCTGGCCCAGCGACGCTGAGTAATGATGGGAAAGTAAAGCAGTGCGGTCCGACGCCCTCCCATTCATTCACACAGTAAAGAGAGTGCTACCTTACTGACACCAGTCTGTGAACACATTAGCAATTTTCCAAATTTGCCTAGTCCATTAGCTCGGCTGTCCTGGCTGCTACCTTTGACTCCTTACCCATCAGGACTCTGTTAAATGTGAATGTGGGCCTTGCACAGATGCACCAGCTGTCTTCCGGGCCCTTCTGCACATCATCATTCAGCAGGGTACCCCTCTCATCTCCTCTACAAACCCTTCATCACAGCCACGACTGGCAAACAATAGCTGACATTCCAGCAGTACTTGTGACATCCAAGATGCTGTGCTAGTGTGTAACGAGTATTACTCATGCCCTGTGGTAGGTCCTGGGGTGCACTGCTCACATCCCCCTCAAAGCGGGGTTGAATCCCCAGCTCCCCAGGGTGCTATTGGCAGGCAGATGGGCACAGCTCTTGGCCCATTTACGGACAGAATTAGCTGGAGAGAGGCCTCTCTCATACGCTTTCCCCTGGTGGCAATACCCAGTGACTTAGTGTAGACACCTGCCAGCCTACGCCCCTCTGATTACACTGAAGGGCCAGTCTCACTCCAGAGCTCACCGTGGGGTTGGCCAAGGACATCACAGTTTGAACTGTTGTTCTGTTCAATTCTGCCCCCGTCCCCACCTTTCCACAAGTGTTGATTACAAGTACACTCCCCAATTAGCAACTTATTTGCTAAGTTATATATCAGATTCTATCCTCTGAAAAACCAGTTTTGGACTCAGGTAGACTACTATTAGCCACACTTTACTGATGGTTAGGTACTGATGGGGTGGGTCAGGTGTGCGCTTCAGGAGGGCTGACAGGCCAAGATTAATTGGTTTACAAGCAGCTGAGGTTAGAAACTTTTCTATTTTTCACCTTGAAATTGTTCTTTTATGTTCATTGGTTCTTCCTGGGATGACTGGTGGATGAAGGGGGCCACAGGTTATCATCTGAAGGTCCTAGCATTGAGAGGTGGGTTCTAGTTTCCTCTCTCTGAGTTTGAGCTGAGCGTAGTGTCTTGCTAAGCCAACCGAGCACAGCAGAAGTGACTCCACGCTGGTGCCAGGCCCAGCCCCAGAGGGCTGGGAGCTCCCACCTTCATCTCTTGGAGTTCTGTGCTGCCAGCGTTCTACTGGAGAGACCAGGTAGGAAGGCCCTGAGTCTTCACAGAGAGGAAATGGAGCCCATGAAAGCAGCATCAGGTATGCAAGGGAAGCCGTCTTGGACCCTACAGACCAACCCGTCTGTCACCCGAGGTGACGACCACAGCTGACCTGAACTGGTATCATGTGGAACAGGACACTCAGTAACTCAAGTTCTGCCCAAATTCCTGATCCGCAGATCAGGATGGTTTTAGGGTAGTTTGCTTCACAGTAGTTACTAACTTATTCCGCAAGCCCAAATGTCCCAGATCTTACCTGCTGAAGAGCCTTCCTTTCTCGGCCATGCTGCCCACTGTCCAGCATGTCACCTGCCCAGCACTCTTGGATACTTCTCTGTTATCCAAGTTACACTGAGAATGCTCTCACTTCCAGGGGTACCTTGCTTTTCCCTCTAAACTTCACAAAGGAAAGATTGACATACACTGCTTCTGTTTTGACAACGTTATTCCAGTTAACTTTGAATTCTGATTTCTACCTTTACCACTCTGTAACTGGCAAGTCTTGAATATCAGCTGGTAGTTTTGAATCACACACTCTGGTGGCATTTTCTTACTTTAACCATCACTTGCTTTGGGGAAACTGTTCCTGAAACTTACCTCTAACAGCCAGGATTGCAAACTGCCAGCTGCTGTCCTCTTGACGTTCATTCATTTATTCATTCATCTGTTCATTCATTCAACAGATATAAAGTTAGAGCCTGCTCTGACATATGCTGGGACTTGAGGCTCCAGGGTAAGGCAGTAGCAAGAAGAATGGCCAATTAGTAGATGGGGATACTAAGTCAGCTGAGACAACAGTAACCACCCCAGCTCAAATATGACACATCTAGATTGTAAAGACATCTGTAGATGCCTTTGTGTTTCTGGATGCAGGCTGTCAGGAATTCCATTCATTTAGTGAACCCAGTAGCTCTCAGCTCTGGCTATGCATTAAAATCATCAGCAGAGCTTTTAAGAAACACTATTGCTTGGTGTCACCGCAGAGATTCATTCGTCTGGGGTAGAACCCAGGCGTTGGTATATTTTAAACGGCTGCTAAGTGATTTTAATGTGCAGCTGGGGCTTGAAGGCCATTGACTGACCCAAATCCCTAATAATACGGCTTAAGATCATGCTTCCTGCTCTACACTCTCAGGCCACAGAGGAAAGTGGTGGCTGCAGGCTGTTCTGTAGACTTGAAATGTTTCTGAATTCTCTCTGCAGCTTTTCTGTCCCAGGTTAAATAATCCCAATCCCTCCAACCTTTCCTTATAGGGCGTATTTGCAGCACTTTAAATCTTGTTTTGATTTAGCTCAAATAGGTCTATTTCCCTGGAGAAAGCTCTTCCATGTTAGATATCTCTGTTTTTCAAAAACACGTAACCCTGATAGCTCATCAATTCAACTGTGAATTGCATGATAGTTGTTATGAAATACGTATTAGTAAAGATTATTCTGTTTCTAGTCTCACGCTAGCTACAAATGAAATACCACACTTAGCAATAAAGAGGCTTTTCTGTGTTGTCCCGCAAATGTTAGTAGCAGCGTATTTGATCACCTGATCTACAAATCAGCTGAAGGTGTACAGGGCGTGATGCTAGTTCTCCTGACTTTTATCTGCCAGTAACTACAGTTGGTCCCAAGGAAGACCAGACTTCCTCAAAAGTCAGCCTGTTCATGCTCCACCCTGCAGGAGAGAAGGTCCCAGATAACCTCGGTATTTAATAAACTCTGGGATTTGTTCAGTCACCATGGAATTACTCATCTCTTCACTCTAAAATCCCAGAATCACTTTCCTTGGTCACCTTTTCACATAAATCTGCATGACTGTCCTTTCATACAAATCACATCAATTTCAATTTTAATTTGCTTATGATTCCAAGGGAAATCTGGCCTACTATCATAATGGAAATGAGAGAAACACATATTTATGAAAAATCCAGACATTAAGGTCTTCATAGATTACCAAAGGCGAAACAGACAGTAGTGAGGTAAGGATGGGGGAATATGTGTGCCAACTCATGTATGTTCATATTTATTTTAATATGGACTTGGAAGGAGGGGTATTGAGTAATATTTTGGGATAATATTTCCCCCTCGAAGGGTAGCATACAAATAAAGCTTTGAAGTCATTAAGAGAAAGCAAGGCTCTTTGGCATGCCGACAATGAGTGGCAGCTATCATAAGATCCAAAGGGTAGAATCAAAGTTAACCAGCAGAGATCAATTGTATTTAGAAGGATTTTTAAAAAGCTCTTCCTGCTCCCTGAGTTTCTAAGAAAAGGTCAAGATCTAAGGATGCTCATGAATCAAACTGCATTGTTATTTTGGATACCACCTAAGTGTGGTGCACCAGCATCAAAGAGAAGAAACTGTGGTTGTTCCCAGAGTCCTTTGAACTTCTTGATATAGCCCAATAGGCTTCTGGTTTCAAATCCCAGCTCTATCAGTTACAATCTTTATGGTCTTAGGCAAATCACCTAAACTGATCAGCTCAGTTTCTTTATCTTAAAATGTTGACACTATCTTACTAGGAGTGAAAAGAATCTTTCTAAAGCACCTAGAACACTGTCTCCATATGCTGGATCATCAATACATATTATTGTTATTATTATTAGCTCTTACTTTATCAGCACTAGAGAAATTCTAGACCAGGGGTCCTCAAACTACAGCCCGCGGGCCACATGCGGTGGTAAAAATTGTATTTGTTCCTGTTTTGATTTTTACTTCAAGATAAGATATGTGCTGTGCACATAGGAATTTGTTCATAGTTGTTTTTTTTTTTTTTTTAAACTATAGTCCGGCCTTCCAACCATCTGAGGGACAGTGAATTGGCCCCGTTTAAAAAGTTTGAGGATGCCTGCTCTAGACACTTAGAAATTTGATGTTTTATTATCTGATGATTCTATGGTGCAACTGTCAGTGAGGATAGAAGGGGAAGGTTCTATTGGTCACTTCTTAGATATGAAGGCAGAAATGAAATAAACAATATAGCCTCCTATGATGATCTGGATGTAAAGAAGAGTTGGATTGGGCATAACTAACTCCAAGTCTTTCCACCTGAACCTGAGCTAGAGCCTGAGCCTGAGCTTTCCACCTGAGCCTGAGCCTTCCACCTAGAGCCTGAGCTTTCCCAGGCTCTAGGTCTCTGGGAAACCTCAAATGGGAGACAGTGGTAAGGGAAGGGAAGAAGAAATATTCTCCTACAGTCTCAATTCTGAGCTCAGGGCTTTCCCCCAGGAAGCCGGTCTAGAAGGAGCTTATCTGATTACTGTTCAGAACTGTAGGTGAGGCACAATATATTTACCTAACACCACTTCAAGACATCAAAACTCAAAATTCCTCATTTCTATTCAGTTCATCTCTATTAAAGGCATTACAGCTAATTTATTGATGTCACTAAAGAGAAATAAAAAGGAAAAATATACCTGCAATACAGGACATCTGGAGAATGTCATTATCTGAGGTGCCCCTGAACTAGGCTTTGGAGAACATGTTGATCTAATTAGTTATGATGGTCAGGTATCTATGGAAACAGCCATATATCTGTCCGTAAGCCAGGCAAGCACTTACTCGTTTAATAGCACGCAAGCCATACAAACGAAGCCTGGTGAATATATGCATTAGCACCTAGAAACACGTACAAAAACAGAGAAAGCAAAAATGATGGTGAAAATAAACAAGTGGAGGACAGACTCCTATTACATGGATACACCGACCGTCCTGCCTACAGTAATTAAGGAATTCCAAAGGCCAAAGAGTTATTTTATTCACACAGCATCAATTTTGAATGAGCCCAGTGCAATTCCTTCCCAATGGTGTAGCGGGTGGAAGGAATTGTCCTATTAATAGCATGCTTCAGCTACATTATGGGTTCAATGGGTTAACTGGGCTTTTGTTGGATGGCCTTGTAACATAGTAACCGTTTATAACATAATTTCTATAGGAAAATGTGTACTGAATTCTAAGTACCCAACTCAGAAATGGCCTTCTGAATCACAGCAAGGTATATGAGGACTTACTGCTTCAGAGGGGCAGCAAGCTGGCTTAGAACAAGCCCTAGGTAATGTCTGAAGGTCCCGGTTCTAGTTCTCACTCTTGTACTTACTACGTGGATGTTTCGAGACTTTTAACTCCTCTGGGGTTCACTTTGGCTGTAAAGCTGAAATAGATTTTGTCTAGAACATAAGGTCCACCAGGACAGGAACCATGTGTGTCCTAATCCCTTCAGCTTCCCCAGCCCATTTGTAAATATTTGGTGAGAGGTAATGCATGTGAAAACAACTCAAGAAGCTGTAAAAGGGAATACAAGTGAGACACATGATAATTATAACCTATTGTCATAGACAGAATGTCACCTGTGTGTGTTCTGTATGAATGAGGATGTTTGTGTTAAGTGCTGATTTGAATGGCTGTGTCAATGTCCAGAATATGGAGTGGTCATATGTCCAGATGGACCCCAGAAGGTAAGATGGCCATAGGAGCTGGGGCTCAGAGGATGGGTCAGTAATGGGAAAGTAAGGAGGAGAAATTCAAAAGAGTGGGGTCTAGCTAGGACATGAACTAGTTAGACCCCAGACCTGAAACAGGTCAACAAAGCTGGAAGAATCTCGTAAAGTCTCTTCCGTGGCCATGCTGAAGACCAGAAAGGTGTTCTGCCTGAGCCAGGGCAGCCACAAAGAAAGACCACACCAAAAAGTCTGGATTCCATTCTGGCCAGATTAAATTTTTTAAAAGAAAGGAAAGAAAAACATGAAAAGAGAGAAGCCTGGGCAATCAGAAAGGATATGAACATATCAGAAAGGATACCTAAGACATAAAATCCAACATGTAAGCAGAAGGAAGCAGATTCATTCCAATCTCTGCACCCCCTTGGGTCAGCATGCACCTTGTTTTGCCTCATTATAATCTCTCTTGTGGGTCAGCCAGTGGGGCGAACTCCATGCTGAGACTCAAGCTATGCAGCAAAAAAACTGATGGAAGTGACATTCAAAGGGAGAGGGGGGGTTCCGAGTCTGTGGTCCTCAGTACAGAGACCCTGGGGTCTGTGTTTAGCATGTGACTCAAGCAGTCAAATTCTGGATTTTCTACATGTTTTTCAGAATCTTTCACCAATGTCTTGGGTGCAGACACAATCAGGCATCCACTTGGAAGTCATGACTAGGATATCTACAAATTGAGACCCAGTTAGCAGCACAGACCTTGCACGCAGCATAGTCAATGAGAAGTCAGATTCTGATCACCTCCCAAAAGATTTAAGTCTGTTGCAAAACTAAGAAAGACTTTTCAGACTTGTTGCTTAGCTCACCCTGAGGCATGCCTACAGCTGCGTCCAGTGGCATCCTTCCCTGGCGCTTATGCCGTAGTATCGGTGTAGACAGATACTGTTTGTTGCGTTCTCTTTTCTTGCTAACCAACCCTGCAATGCAATCTAAGAGTGGACTATATCTACTTCTGTGGAAACTACTTAAAAGAGCCTAAGGGGAGGCAAAAAGATTATTCTTTACCATTAAGTAAGGGAGTGAGAGACAGAAGGAAATAGAGAGACAACCTTCCTTCTAAGCAAAAGAAATTCCTCCATGCCATTTTTTCAGTTCCTTCCACCCCAATGCCAAGTTCATGTAATGCATATTTTTGCCTCATGCAGACTAGGGCCTGCATTTAAAAGGGATGGGTTCAACCTGTGCAGTGGGCCCAGGTTTGAAGTTCAGAAGGCTGAGATTCTAGCCCCATTTATGACACTATGTTTGTCAAATTAATCACCCAAGCATCTGTTATATGAGATAAAATAATAACTGCTTCTCTGCAACACAGGACCATTGTGTAAATCAAATGAGATAATATATGTAAAAGCACTCGGAGAAATTAAATGCACACTCCAGAAATAAAACACTGATTAGAGGACATCTATTCAATCAAGCAGTATTTTCTATCTAATATATTTATTTAAAAAAAACTCAAAGATACATGTGATTATCAACGGAATTTCTAAAGTGGGAAAAGTAACCATGTGCAGCAAGTTGTCTATATTTTCTAAACCTAGATTATAAACAGGTACATTTTCAAAAGCATTCTCTTTGTGATTATTTCTCTACCCAGAAATGGGGTAGAGAACAGACTCATTTTTTCAGCCCTACCATGGTGGTACATAGAAAACTCAACAAAAATGACTACAAATTAGCCTGGGCATTAGCAGAAAGCTTTATATGTGCAGCCTCCCCAAACATTTCTCATTTCAACCCTTAAACAGCCCAGTGCAGCCAAACCAGGCTGATGAGAAGAAGGCTATCTCTGATCCCATGGCCATAACTTGGTAAGTTCATTATGTATGAATTATCATTTTGAACAGGCTTGGTTCCAAGGCCAGAACTGCACCTTCCTAAAATAATGTCCCTGACACCAGCAGAAAATGATCTTCACGATTCTCACCTTGAATTCACGTACAACTCCTGCCTCATTTGTTACACACTCCAGGATAGGTGATTCTCCCCAGCCCTACTTTTCATCATCCCCAACACATAAGGGCTCTGTTCATGGTGAAGGAGGGTAAAGGCACCAAATTGCTTCCTCATTAAGTAAATGCTCAAATGGTGGCAGGAAATGCCATATACCATGGATGTGCCAAATACCGTGGACGTGCCGTATACCACGGATGTGCCACCATATACCATGGATGCACCACCATATACCATGGAGGTGCCATATAACACAACAAGAGGGTCTTGTTCCTGCAATGTTCTCAGACCCAGGGACTTTCCCCACCTTCAAGCATCAGGAGGAGAAGATCCACCATGTTGTGCTCTGGGCACTTAACATACATCAAAATTAAGGGAATCCTCACAAAACTGTGAGCGAGGCCACTGGTTCTGATGCTGGGTACAAATTCAGAATCAGAAGTAACACTACAAGAAGAATGCCAGCTCTGACTTCCACCTCCCTGGAGATTCCGACTCATTCCTCCAGGGGTGGGCTCTTGTATCTGCTTTTTGAAGTCATTGGGAGATGCTTCTGAGGCTGTTCAAAGACTGCCAATGATGCCAATGTTCACACCACCTAATGTGGGTTGGCAGTTACTATGTGATCCTTAGCAGAAATCTTCACACGTTCCTTCCCAATGGAATTTCACCACAATACTATGAGGTAGGTAGTAATATTACCCATAATTACAGATAAGGAACCTGAGACTTAGGAAAGTCAAGGATCTAACCAAAGATTGCACAGCCTCGGTGTATCAGGGAAGAAGCAGCTCTCACCCCATTTTCACTGACTCTGGAATCTGTGATCTTTACAGTTTATCTGCCACAGCAGAGTCCCAACAAAGAAAACTAAATCCAGGGTTTGTGTAATTTTTTCATGCTTTCTCCCCTGGGACATTAGTGATGATGTCAGCTGACTTACCATTATTATTATTATTTTCTTTAATAATAACTTATCCTGGTGAAGCCTGAGGCAAGGACTTGAGAGCATAAATACCAGAAGCAGAGACCAAGGTGAAAGTGGCAGAAGGCATTGATCAGGAAGGAATGGTGTGCAGAGAAGAGATGTTTGCTTCTGTCACCCCTGGGCTTTGACCCTGGAAAGCCACCTCCCAACAACATAATTAAGATAAAACTTAACCCCGCGACCCTCCATCACTTTTATAAATCTCCTTCTGAATCTCAGCCTTCCGGGGACCTTTATACAACAATACTTATAAATACTATCAGCTTCCAAGAAATCCATGGAAGCAGCCAGAGACACCTCGCCATGCCCCCACATAATCAATATTATCACACTGTTAAATGATAATCATACCTTAGATCCTTAAAGCTCCTTTGAGCCTAAAAAAGTTCAAATCTCTTTCATATCCGTTCTTTCATTCTATCTTCCCCACATCTGAGGCCTCAGGAAGGCGGCCACTCTCGTTCCTTAATCCTATCTCCACAAACTCGCAATAGCTGCACTTTCCCCTCATGTCACAGCCTCATGGAGCAGCTGACCTTGACTTGTGTTCAAGGTCTTTTTCAGTCTTTGTGCAGTATTTCTTGTCGGACCGGCAAGGCTGTCTCCAGAGGGTGCGTGCACCCTCTAGGACTCAGCAAGATGTCTCCTCCAACCTGCAGCTGAAGGGAGGTGTCCTGGTGACAGCTACGCCCTCCTGGAAAGGAGGTGCTACCGTACAAAGCCCTGCCCTCGCTTTGCATCTGGTTTCAGACCCTCAGCCACGTGCGTTCACATAGCTCGTGCATTTGCATAGTACTACGTGTGATGTCCAGGTGCCTTCCTGGAGAACGTGAAGAGGCTGCAGCATCACAGGCAGAAAGGATGCAGCCCCTGGACAGAACAAGGAACTGAAAGCAGCTTGGGAAGAAGAGGCTGGGAAGGGGGCAGAATGTCCCAACCTACCTCCAGTCTAGGCTTAGAGGACGGCTACAGACGGTGGTGCAAAGTGCAGCTGAGCAATGGAGTGCCCAGGTGAGCACTGACCACGACCAAGGGAGGGAAAACTTTGCAGAAGGGAACCCCAGGCCAACACAGGGAGAGAGTGGGGGTGCACGGCTGTCCCCCGAGGAACTACGAGGATGTGGGAATCTCTCTCCCCATTGGGTGTGAATCTGGAAGCTGGCTCAGGAGACACAGAGCGAAGGCAACAAAGCCAGTCCCGACTGGTCTGATTTCATGCCCAGGGTCCTGCTTTTACTGCTCTTCTGGGTCGTGATCAGCTCAGGAATTCAGAGCTGGAACTGAACCAGCTGGAGGGTGGAGGAGCTGGAGATCTAGCTCAGAGGAACTGCTGGCAACAGAGAGGGAGGAGGCACGCCCTGGCCATGTCACTCTGTCCTCCCATCTACACCTTGGTGTGGGGGGACCTTCCAGGAGGTGCCCAGCGGCAGGATCCGGCCACAGGAACTCCATCCAAGCGGGATGGCCAAGGCCTCTCTCTGGCTCTGGCTGGTGGGGGGTGGGGGGGGCGGCTCGACTGGCAGAGCGAGGGCCACGCAGAGCAAGTGTAGTAGTCATGGTCCACTGAGGCCTTGCAGCAGGAGCAGGCGGCAAGGATGCAGACAGGGACTTTACATGTATTCAGAAAGTGAGCAAACAAGAGACAAATGAACAAACACACAGATTATTTCCAGAGCCAACCCAGTAGTACATGCCTCACTGTGCACCCCATGGCACAAAGGACAAAGTCAGGCAGTTTGAGCCTCTGGTGTCCCCAGAGCTCAGGCTGCGTTCAGCTCCTCCCTCGTGAGGATGTGTTATCAGGCCCGGGATTAGCACGGGTGATCTGCAATTTAGAACTTGTGTCTTAGTACTCTGGGGAGGTGAATGTGCCTTTCTAGCCCGTGTGCTGTTTTTTTTTTTTTCCCCCCCTCCTGGTATCAACAGCAATCTGTCCAGACAGCAGGTGGCTCTGGTTTCTCTCTGCCTGGGCATTCTGGACTAGAAGACAGTGGCCAGGCCGTGTGCCTGTCATGCCAGGTGTGGGTCAGGCTGTTCTGCATTTATCCTTTGAAAGGTCACCCTCTGACACAGAGATTGGCTTTGCAAAGCGCTTCCAGCTTTAATGGGATTGAGCAAATGCCTCCATTTGTGAGGGGTATGAGGACCGAGTGGAACTGGACGCTGCCTGTTTAGCAGTACGCAGAGAGAGGCGGTGGGGGACGCAGCTGCCAGGTGTCACAGTGTGATTGCCCAAGACAATAAGCCCATCTTTCTGGCATCCTGCAATTGGAAATGGAGAAAAATCAATCCTAAGCATAGACTGGACCCAGTCATGCAATATGTATAACCTCGGAGTTTTTGTTTCTTTTGTTGTAGTTGTGAAGTATCAGGCTTACCTGGGACCTAGGGCCTCAGGTGCAGCCTGGGGGCACTGGCGCTGTGGATTCAAACCACCCTCGACAGGCCAGGAGAGGGGCCAGTGAGCTGGAGCCCTGCGGGACCACTTGGCTCGTCCTGACTCCCTGGAACCTGCCTGCACGAACTACCTGCTTCCCTGCTCCGAGTCTTCTACACTGTCCCAGGTCTCTGGGAGACATACGGCGAGGGCCTGGAGCAGTAGCCCAGAAGACTGTGGCCTGGACACAGGCTGGCACAGCTGATGGCGTATTGTCAGATGCATGCTCTCTCCATCCCAGCACCTCCCTGATGAGGTCTTTGTCTGTTCAGAATCCATTTCTAACCAGAAGAACTGGAGTTCCTAAGAGTTTAAGTGACTTCCTCAAGCTGCGCAGTAAAGGAGAGGCAAAACCAAGGCTGGGACTCATTGGGCCAGTTTCCTTCCATACGGTGGCTCATGGGTCCTCCAGAGAGAGGCTTAGTTTTCTCTCATGGCTAAGCAGACAATGTACACCGTCCCCAGCCAGGACCGGGCAGCCGCCAGAGCCTGCACCTGCCACAGTGGCCTCCAGCTGTGTGAGGCAGGGCGGGGTGTGAACAGACACAAGACAGGGGCACAGGGCAATCTGAGCATTAGCTCCTCCAGTTACAAGGGCCCCAAGGCCTTCTATAAAGGCCTAGGGATAGTAACGTGAAAGCAATAATCATTGCATAATAATAAAAGTGATATGGCAACTAGGAATTATTATTCAGATTTAAAAAATATTTAAAGCCCAAGTTATCAGTCAGATACTGAGACGTCGTAGTAACTTGACTGCAATGTTACAATAGGAACAGCTGGTGCTAGATTTGAACTGAGGGCTGCCTGGCTCCACCACCGTTCTTTGGATGGCTGGGGAAACCTGGCAGGGGTGTCGGTAGACAGGCCCACCTACTTCCCATCTATACCTAGGGAGTGGCGCAGACATCGCTACTGGGTCATCAGCAAGTTTTGCTTTAACCTGGAAAGTTCCACCATGACTGGCCCTGTTGCTGTGGGCAGGAAGTGCCGGAGGGCCAGGGCCACAGACACAGAGGGAGAAGTAGTGAGCCCCGAGGAGCTGCCCTGCAAGGTCAGTGGGAAGAGTGTACAGCTTAGGGTAAGGAATGAGGAGAGCTGTTCCAGGACAGGGCTCATCCCCCAAATGGAATCTTCCAGCTTGTCCTCTAGGCAGAAAAGTCTGGGTTGCTTCATACGGCTTGTGAATTCTGACCCACTGACGGCCATGTAGCCTCCAGGCTCCCAGGCCTTTCCCCAGGGCTCCATAGGGAGTTCAGCCGGGGAGCCACAGAGAAGAAAGTCCAGAGACGCGGGAACCCGATCTCCCACCCAGGTTGCCCCTCCCGAAGCCTTTTCCAACCCTGCTCAGTAATCTTCTTGCTTTAATGGATCTTGGTAGCTATGAACTTACTCTACTTGCCTCGTGCCACTTGAAGCCATAGGCCACAGAAGATGGAGTTTTACTTTAACCACTTTTTAGCTCCATAAATTTGAGTAAATTTCCTTTCTTTCTTTGAGCCTGTATTTCTCGGTCTCTAAAGAAGGAGTTAGAATCCCACCTTCCTATCTAACTGAAGGGAGTGTGGAAGAGGATGCTGTGTGAAGCTGTCACACACGGCACTCGGCAAAGAACAGTTAACACTTAGATTTTAACTTATGGCATCTGCATGATCCTTGAAAACTGGAACTCGGTCTTTTATATTCTCTCCCTCTTCCATAGGCTCTGCTTATGCAAATGTTATTTACTCAGGAAGTGCTTGTTGAAGACTTGTCCCCCCCACGAAGCTCATGGTTTGGCAAAGATAAGAGCATGATTGTCACTGGACAATGTCAGGCCACAGTAGACTTGGCCTGTGTGTGTGGATGTCATCAAAACAGGCAACCAGAGTGAAGAAAGCAAGGCAAATCACGAAACTGGGTGGTCCCTGGACAAACCTCCCCTTCTTAAGCAACCTCAGAGTCCCAGTTGATGATCACTCCTTGGTGAAGCTCTCCATCTGAGCCAGCGGGACATTGAGGAGGAAAGGAGATTCTAGTCTCCTAGCAGATCCCACAACGTGTGGTCGGGGAGGAGCAGAAGGGGCTTAAAAGTCACAAAATCTTGGGTTTGAGTCTTCACAACCTAAAACTGCAGTGTAGTGTGACAAGTTATTTCGAATTCCTGGTGTTACTTCATTCATTCCTGAAATGGGAAGAAGATAATCTGATCTGTGGGTCTTTGTGGTTCATTCTAGAGACCAAATGATGAAATGAAAAGTTGTCTGCAAACAGGGTACTGGTTGGAGGGACCTGGCCTCACAAAGAACTCAGGCTTAGAACAGGACTAATCTGAACATTAAATAGCTATGCAGATATCTTTCTTGCGGAACAGTTATTTTACCCTGGGACAAGCATTTTAACCCCAACATCAAGATGGGCCACATTGCTCTGTTCTTTTTTATTAAAATTACCATCAGCTTTTCTCTGCATCTTATTCCTCTGGGTTTAATAGGACAGAGGTACCTGCTTTGGGCAAATCTTCTTAGGTCTGATGCCCACAAGTCCTCAGAAATAGAGGCCTTAGGAAAGGGAAGAGGCAGAGAGCAAAGAGTGTCACCTACAGGCCCATTGTGGCGTTTCCGTCCAATCTGGTCTCTGGGGCTGTGGTTTAGTTCCCTGGCAGAGTTAGTAACTCATCCTGAGAACTAGACCCAGAGCAGCCCCCCTCCGAGGCCCCCCACAGGGGTAGCAGCGCTGGAGTGAGCCACCTCCCCCTGTGGCCACCCCTTTCTCCTCCTCCTCTGAGTGAGTTGGCAGGATTTATAGGGCTGTCCCAGAGACACGCCATCTCAGTAACTGCAGAATGGCAGTTGTAAAAAATCCCATTTGCCAGGGTATTAGAATCCCATTAGTGTTCCCGATGGAGAAATAACCCCGACCCTTCAGAAGGAATTAAAGATATTCGGGCCCCAGCATTTGGAGTGTTATAGGCCCTTCCCCAGTTTGGATGATCACACCAGCAGACATAAAGCCGCGGGCTCCAGATGGCCTTGGTCCATAAACCCCTTGAGAAAAGCCCTAGGAATGATGTATGGAAGGGCCTCAAGTTCCACAAACAGGCGCGGTATAATCACAAGGAGTAATTGACACTGGCCTCCTTAATTTGCTGTGCTTGAAAATGAGTCGATTTAGGGGAAGCCAGGTTTAAATGAACCATTCTCTTACAATCCCCTATATCCCTTCTTCACCCCCTTCCCTATCTAGCCCCACCACCTGCGAGGTAAAAGAATCAGACAGACAGAAACACGGACAGACTTCTCCTGGGTCTGATGTCATAGCAGAATCACCTGCCACACCACAGGACAGCAGAGCTGGACTGTCCCAATATCTGGCCAAATTATCTCAGCTCAGAGAGGTGAAGTAACTTGCATGAAATCACACAGCTCGTAAAGTGGAAGCCGCCTGGTTCTCAGGCTGCTGTTCCGTTCCTGAACTTCCTTCTGGTCGCCTAGTAAAGGGAAAGTGCACTCTGGTCCTCCCAACTCTGGGCAGTTCAGGTCCCGGGACCTGAGTCCGCTGAACGGGCCCCCTTCCATGAGTATGACCGTGTGTGCCCATCTCACAACTCTCCGCCACGCCAGGTAAGTACTGAAGTCAGGGCAGCCAGTCTGAGAACCCTGGTTTGCCAGCTTCTAGCTGTGTGATGACAACTTATTTATCTAGTTTAGATTTCACTTTCTTCATTTGTAAAAGGGGGACAAATAAGGGCACTGTACCACTTCAACATCTTGACAATTGTGATAAAATGCCAATTCTGATTCTAAGGGTTTGGGGAATAGCAGGAAATTTACAGATCAATAAATAGACGAGATCCAGGGAGGTTAAGGCAGAGATTTGGCATTTTTAACAATCCCCAGATATTACTGATGCTGCTGTTCGGGGGCCCATGCTCTGACGACTGAGGTTGTTAAGCCTTGTAAACACTGAGAAAGCTCAGTGCATTTCTGATGTTCAAGCGGGAGGTGGGTTGGTGACTCTGAGGTTGTATCTCCTTCTAGCCTCTCCTGTTGTCCAGCGGGCAGGCTGCTGCTGAGGAGAGGGAGGGTTGATTCCCACAAGAATCAGCAGAATGCGACTTCTGAGACATGAGCATCAGTTGCCGAAAGAAAAGAGAAGGCTGCGGCAGGCTGGAGTGGGTGCAGGCGGGATGTGTGTGTGCCCAAGCGGAAGGGGGCGGATGGCTGATGGATGCGCGATGGCAGGAAATTTACAGATCAATAAATAGACGAGATCCAGGGAGTTTGACAGCTGACAGACGCGTAGGGGTGCACTGACACCCAGATGGCCATGGAGCACACAGAGCAGGGCGGGTTTGGAGAAGCCATCGATCCCGGTCACGGCAGACCAGCCCAGAGACAAACGGAGCAGTGGCACACATGATTCTGGTGACACCATCTGTGAGCAAGAGAACCCCGGTGCCGTGTGAACGGACTCCACATTCTATTTGGAGCTGGAAAAGGGTGGAACGGTGGTGCTGAGTTATTTTAAATCCCTTCCAATTCTCTGCCAAGAAACTCGATCTGGGAAAGCCATTGCTGCCAAGACCCAAGGGGCTTACTAGGGCTCAGGCAGGTGGCTGCCCTTCCATCTGGTTCATGGCAGGTGGGGACAGCCAAGAGCTGCCGAATGTGAGGCAGGGAGACAGGGCGTCCACGCGTATTTACCCCTGGGAGCTTGAGCCCTGTGAGTCTGCATTCTCAAGTCGGAGTGGGAACAGGTGGCCCAAGCAGGCCCATGCCAGGTGTGGTTGTCACGTGGAGGGCAGAGACAGCAAAGGTAAAGGAAGATGGAGCTGGCCTGGTGTCTGCAGGGGTGTGGATGGACAAACAGCAGGGGGCTGGTGGGGGCAGGGGTCCTGGTTTGAGCAGTCTTCAGGAGCACGGCTCAGAGGGAGCCAGGCCAGCACCGTGGTTGGAACCCAATTCCCTTTAAAGGCAGCGGCTCTGGCCTTCCTGCTCAGACCTGCCTGACCCTGCAGCACTAACAGCCATTTTGTGGTCAGTACAGGGGTCGTTAATGGCATCAGCCAATCCCTATCCCAGTTAACTTCACCTCAAAGACACAGCAAATTAATTAGAGACAAATGCACAACCTTGCCACCTAGTCTAAGTTGAAACACATAACCTCCAAGGTCAAGGGGGCCTGGGATTGTCCAAAGATTCTAGCACACGTCCCTAGCAGATGTTTTCTCCTTTTCTCCAGAAGTGATAACCTGCTACCCCTGCGATCTCCTTCTTCACTGATCTATCGGGGGGGTGAGGACCCCAATTCCTACTTCACTGAGGAGCTGGAAACAATCAGAAGGAAACTGCAAGCCCCCATCTTTCCTCTCCAAACAGACCCTCCCTGTGCCTATTCTAACCCTCGCTCCTCTGAGTGAGCCTGCGCAGCCCCTTCCCAGCGCACAGGACCCCACATCGGTCTCCTGATCAGGCGTTTTTCCTCCTCCCTGGGTTCACCATCAATGGCGCCCCGCTTGTTGGAGAACTGCTGGCAGCACCCACACGCAACACCCAGACACCCTTCCCGTCTCTCCTCTGGAAACAAAGAGGCAGACAACGTCAACCACACAAAGGCCTCTCTTGACTGCCGCCCCTCTTCTCTCTGAGAAAGTTGTCTGTTTTCTCTGCCTGCACTGCTTCATCCCCTGTTTTCTCTTGAATGATATCCAGTCAGGCTTTTATCGCTACCAGCCCCAGGGAAAAGCATCTTGTCACAAACACAATGACTTCCACCTGCCAAAGCCAGTGGTCAGTTCTCGGCCTTCATCGTCCTCCACCCTGTGCTCCGTCAACAAATGCAATTCAAGGCCTCCCATGCGCTGGGCCTGGGCGCCCAGACCTGAAAATCCCTGCCTCTGTGGGGCTGAGTTGTGGTGGGCAGACAGACAGGAACCCAGACAAACAGACGCCTCCAGTGTGTGGGCAGGTGACGAGCGCCGAGGAGCTGAGCTGAGCAAAGCGGGGAAGCTGGGCGGCCGGCGCCTGGGGCAGAGTCGTGGAGCAGCCAGTGCTGGGCGCGCTACTCACTCTCCTGCCCTCCCTGCCTCCTGCGTCCCCTTCCTCCCTCGGCCTCTGCTCCTCTTGTCCTCCCAGGACTCGGTGCCTCCCCTCCCCTGTGTCGGTGTGTCTGGGCTGCTATGACACGGCGCCGTGGGCAGGGGTCAGGGTCAAGGCACCAGCCCCTGCGTGAGGGCAGCTTCTGCTTTCCAGGATGCCTTCTCACCACAGCCTATGTGAAGGATGGGTGAGGGTCTTTGGGGGGCCTCTCTCGCAAGGGCCCCAATCCCATTCTTGAGGCATCTCCTTGGTGACCTAATTACATTCTAATACACCCCACAGGCTGGGGAGTGGCGTGGTGGTGAGAATTTCAGCATAGGAAGCTTGAGGGGACACAGGCTGCCAGACCACAGCAGGCCTCTCTGTCGGTTCTGAGGAACTTCTGGGCACTCCCCTCTGTCCCACACTATAGCACCATCGTGTCACCTCCGTAACCTCCCCATAGAAGTCTAACAGGTGTCTCACAGTCACACGTTCACTCCAGAACGCTTGATCTTGACCTCAGACTCAGCCCTGGCAGGTGCACAGCCAGGCACGCCCACACACTTCTGCTCTTCCTCTGGTCTTCTTCACGTGGGGCCACCACTGCATGGGTACATCAGGCCAGACCTCAGGCGGCACTGACTCTGCAGCACGTGGCTTCATGACCAGGTCTCCACAGCCCTGTTCATGGGTACCTGCTGTGCTCTGCCACCACCCCACAGCCCTTGTTATCATTATCTCCTGCCTGGACTGGCAAAGACCTGGTCATTGGTGCCCTTGATTTCACTGTGTGAGAAGCAGCCAGTGTGACCCTTGGAACACAGAAATCAGATCATAGCACCATCCCTAGAGGCTCAGGCTCTGTTTTCCCCCTCCCTGTCTTTCCTCATCCCCATGTCCCAGGACAAGAGCCGTTTTCAGAGGTGTCCGCCACCCCCTCTGCTGCCTGGAGCATTCTCCCCCCACCTGCAGCTATTTACACAGCCTGAGATTCCCTCCTTGGACTCTGACTGCTCTACCGGTGGTCCCCACTTCCCCCACCAAAGCCACCTGCCTGTCCTCCCTGCCTTTATAGTCCTCAAAGCATTCGTTGCTCCCTGAAAAAAAGAGCTCATCTCTCATCTCTGTTGACTCACTCACCATCTGTTACCCTCCCAGAAGGTCAAGTCCACCTAGAAATGTTTGCCCACCCTGGGGTTGGACCAGGGTTGTAAAGCCAGGCAGGCCAGCATGTCAGGCTGCCTGGACTTGACCTCTAGCCCCACTGCTCACTACTCCAGGGTCTTAGGCAAACAGCTTCACCTTTCTGTGCCCAGTCGCCTCACCTGTTACATGAAGGTAAGAACAGCCAGCTGGGAGGGCTGTGGTGAGACTTAAAGGAGGTGATCAGTAAATACAAATAAAGTACATGGACCAGGGCTTCAGAGAGGACATTTTATTCAATAAACACTCATGAATAAATAAATCTTAGATCTAATGATTCTGGGGGAAAACTTCTAATCTCTTCTAGTAAAATGTACAAGCTGGGCATAGAGTGGACGAGAAGGGGTGGAACCGCCCTCCGCGTGAGTGTCGGGTTCGCGCACGGTGGGGGCTTCTCTGTCTCTGCTGCAAGAACGAGGGAGCCGAGCTGCTGTGAGGATTGTGGAATTAGGGACCCACAGCCATTAGTGCCGTGCTGAGAATAAAAAGGGATTCTAAGTCTGGGGCACCTGAATCCCAGCGGCATCCTTCAGGGAGCACGGTGTCCCAGGGAGCCCTTGCAGGATTTCCCTGTGCCTGTCATTTCCAGGGACACACGGCCCTCGGGCTATGGTGTGTGCCATAACACACAGCACCCCGGGGGACACTGGCCATGATGCAGCTTCCCACAGAGTGCCAATGATTCATACCAAGAGGCAGGGATAAACAAAGTGGTGGACACGTGCACAGGACTGGCGTGGAGGTGCGCAGCAAAAGCACAGGCCCCTGCCGAGCGAGTCAGTGCAGGTGGAGGCTCCTACGCTGGGGTGGGGGCTCAGGAGGTTCGGGAGACTGCAGGAGAGACTTCACATATTAATGCAAACAGAGAAGGCCTGTATGGCGGGAGGGCTGTGAGCGCAGGCAGGGTGTGGTGAGTGACATGACACTGGAGGTTGTCACAGAGGAGCAGTTAGGGGTATTTGGCCAAAAGAAGCCAGTTCAGAGTTTAAAGCAGGGAATGGTGTCGTGGTGCCATGTGGCAAATGGATGGGGAGGAAGCAAAGCTCAAGTGTGAGCTGAGGTGTGGGAGGTTGAAGTGGTACAGGCTGGGAAGGAAAGGGCGGGGGCTGCCCTGGGACAGTGGGGAGACCAGCAGTGGGCAGGCACTCTCCCTGTCTCACCTCTGCAGAGTAGATCAGGAAACGAGGCTCTGAGTAGATGAGGACCTCGGTGACCCAAGTGCCAAGATCATATTTGAACCCACATCTCTGTACATTAAGAATGTTTGCTTTAAATGCTCATTGTCCCTGGTCATCAGAGAACTGCAAAAATCAAAACCACCCTGAGATCCCACCTAACCCCAGTGAGATTAGCTCACATTCCAAAGTCTGAAAGCTGCCGATGCCGGCATGGATGTGCAGAGAAGGGAGAACTTTTACACTGTTGATGGGACTGCAAACTAATACAACCATTTTGGAAGGAATTACGGAAAATCCTCAAAGAACTCAAATTGTACCTCCTACTTAATCCCACAATCCCCTTACTAGGCATCTGTCCAGAAGAAAAAAATCATTTATCCTGAGGACACTTGCACTAGACTGTTTATCGCAGCTCAATTTACAATCACCAAAATGTGGAAACAGCCTAAATGCCCCCCACCCCAGGAATGGATTAACACGCTGTGGTACATGCAGGCCATGGAATACTACTCAGCCACTAAAAAAATGGAGACTTTACATCTTTTGTATTAACCTGGATGAAGCTGGGACACATTCTTCTTAGTAAAGTCTCACAAGAATGGAGAAGCAAGAATCCAATCTACTCAATCCCAATCTGAAGCCAGTAGATGATCTAATACAAACTCACAGAGGAGAAAAACTCAAATCAATTCAAGATGGGGGGTGGGAGAATGAGGGAGCGAGGAGAGGGAAGGAGAGAGGAGGATGGGTGTGCGCCCACTTAATGGGCACAAGGTTAGGGTGTATGGTACAACTCTTGGGGGCGGGATACAATTATAAAAGTGGCTTTACCTTAAAATAAAAAAAGTTTTCTTTGTCCACCATATTACTTACTTCAAGAAGAACATGAGGAACCATCTGATCCATGTCCGTGACATTTTTCTATCACGGTATGGACACCTGCTTAGTGGTCATAATGTCCCCCTCCCCCCAGGGCTCTGTAAGCTGTGCTAATCACTGCACTTTATTGTGTAGCTTGCCTGGACTCCGGACTGTGCCTCCAAAGCTGGAATAGAATGTCCTGGAGGCCGCTGGGCCAAGTGATGCTGCTTCCCAGAAGGCAGTGCCAGTACCAGCCTCCTGCCACTATGGCGTGCACAGGTCACATCTCCTGCCTGAAACCCACACTGCTGGACAATGCCAGGCAGAAGTCCGCAGCATGAGCTGGCACCCTCCTGCTCACCGGCAGGTGCCTCCAGAGGAGGGCAAGCGAGAATAAAGGCGATCAGATGAGGAGCCCAGCAAGTGGTCACCCCCTCCTGGCAGCTCTGGGCCTGGCTTTCCCCAACCCTTTCCAACAGAGCTTCTTTCAGACCCGGATCAGCCCAGAGGCCACCATCCCAGAATAGGAATGAGCTGCTTATGTATATGCAAATGCCAAGATGGGCAGGCAGGCTGGGCGAATTAGCATTTTTAATGAGAGAAGACTACAGGGAAAGAGCAGATGTAATAGGCAGTAGCTTGCTGTGGATATTTTTTTTTTTTTTTCTTTTTGGAAGAAAAGGAAGGAAAGGTCTTGGGTCCGGGTAGAGGTCAGAGCCATCTGCAGGACTCAGAGAAAAACTTACCAATCATAATAAAAAAAACAACGGGATCAATAATATAACAATACAAAACATTTGATATTATTTTGACAAAAAGCATTCCATAAATGTTAGCTACATGCCAAGCAAGTTGTATATCAACCTTCCAACTGCTCTAGAAGGTGGAAAGCATGACTAGCTCTACTTTACAGAATGGGACATTGGAGCTCAGTGGTGTCTGAAGCCATGTTTCCAGGGTATGGTGGAGCCAGAGTTGGAGCTTAGGTCTGTCTGAGTGCAAAGCCATGTACCCCAAACCCTGGGTGAAGCAGCCTCTCTCACAGACACTGCTTCATGCTGTAACACACACCACACGCTCATCATGCGCCACATGACTCTCAGAAAGGGCCTTTTGGAAGTAGCAATCTATGGCCTGAACAGAGAAAGGCAAGTGGGAGATATGGCAGCCCCGTTCCTTAGGCATCTGCCCCTAACCAGGGCATCACACACAGCCAACTTTCTCTTACTAAATCTCAACAGCCTCAGGACAAGGCAAAGCCCAATCTCTGAGCTATTGACCCCCTGCTGTGGGGGTGGGGAACATAGTGGCAACAGCATCCTATCCAGGAACAGGACAAGAGGCTGAGATGTGTGGGCCAGCTCTGGACGTGGGGGGGCTGCACTGTCCTATGAGGCCTCCCGTATCCCTCTGTGCCTGTCCTCAGTTGCTGTGTTTATTCATATCATCCATGCTGACCATGTCAACATCACCAGGCGGAGGGGTGGAGGTGCTGGCCTGGCCAGCCTTCCCGGCAGCCACACGCCAATTTGAGATCATGTCAGGCACTAACAGTTTTATTGAACGGATTATTGAACTGGAACAAGCTAAATGCCCCCAAATAAGCTGATGAAGATGCTGGGTCAGAATGACTCCCATGGCAAACAGGGCTTGTTCTGCCCCACTCACTGAGCAGAGCTCCCAAGCTTCCTGTGGAATCTTCGGGGGGCAGGGGAGGGATGAGATATATCTACAGCCCAGGCCTCAGTGGCCCTGTGCCCTTGGCCTTCACTGTGCAGTCCTGGCGAGCTTGCTGCTCTGCTTTGCCTGCAGCCACAATGCTGAGTGCTGTCTGGGGCTAGGCCCTTTTCCAGGTGAACACAACTGCCAGGAAAGCAAGGTGGAGACAGCAGAAAAGCTGCAGCTAGGGCGGCACCTGTGGCTCAGCAAGTAGGGTGCCGCCCCATATTCTGAAGGTGGCAGGTTCAAACCCGGCCTCGGCCAAACAGAAAAATATCCAGGCATTGTGGCGGGCACCTGTAGTCCCAGCTACTCGGGAGGCTGAGGCAAGAGAATCTCATAAGCCCAGGAGTTGGAGGTTGCTCTGAGCTGTGACCAAGCGACTCTACCAAGGGCGACAAACTGAGACTCTGTCTCTAAAAAATAAATATATAGAAAATTATATGAATGAATTTAATTATTCTTACCTGTCCCAAATTATTCCCAAGAGAGGTAGTCACTGATGTATGATACTCTTCTAAATGCTTTTATAATAATGGCATATAAATATGTATGATAGCCTGTAGCGATCCCCGTACCTCAGTCTCCCAACGTGCTAGCATTACAGCCCTGAGCCACTGCCCAGCCATATTAACTTTATGAAATGGCCATTGTCTGAAGGCCAGTTCACCGGTTGAGCCTAATATATGTCAGGCATTGTACCAGGCCCAGGCCATTTTTGGTGGTAATCAAGATTTATATAGCAAACTCTCAGGAACAATAGTTAATCTAACATGTAATGTTTTCTTCTTCTCTTTCTTTCTTTCTTTCTCCTTCTTTCTCCTTCCCCTTCTTCCTATTTTTTCTTTCTCTTTCCTCTCTCCTTTTTTATCCTTCCACATTCCATGAAAGATGTGAGGTGAAAATTTTGTTCTCAGTATAATAGCATATCCAGAGTTAAATGTTCTGAGTATACAGTATGACTGACTTAGATCTGTCTAATATAAATACAGTTACACAAACCATGATTTCTTAAATTTGCCATTCATGAGGAAACACATAATTCTACATAATTATGGATTTTAAGACACTTGAAAAACTTTTATATTAGTTATAAGGCAAATTTGAATTCTTTTAATTGCTTTCATTTTTTTCAAAGTAATCATTATAATACTTGAAATTTGATAAAATTGAATTTCATCAATTCATAAACTGTTTCTTTTGTAAAAAAAATTTTTTTTGAGACAGAGCCTCCTATGTCCCCCTTGGTAGAGTGCCATGGGGTCACAGCTCACAGCAACCTCCAACTCTTGGGCCTCAGCCTCACAAGTAGCTGGGACTACAGGCGCCCTCCACAACATCTGGCTATTTTTTTGTTGTTGCAGTTGTCATTGTTGTTGTACTCGACTGGGTTCAAACCTGCCAACCTTGGTGTATGTGGCTGGTGCCATAACCACTCGGCTATAGTGCCAAGCCTCTTTTGTAAAATTTTTAATAGTATGCACAGGTATTACAAAATACAGTGTTGCTCTTTTGTATGTTTAGTACACAGAATCTAATATCGTTTGGAGAAATTTTCTATTTACCCCATGGCCACTGAGAATAGGCTGTTTTATATATACAGTTGGCTGCTCTTGCCCAGAAGCTATTTCAATACATGGGCTTAAAGGTTACAGACAGGGATAGCATTCTGCATGTCTTTCAACATAACACCAGGGGGCAGTGTAAACTGGAATCCTTCAACCATGTTAGAAATGTTCATGTACGTCCTAAGATTTTTTTGGAAAACTTGCTTTTTTGGTGGGTTCATGTTTTTTTTTCGAGACAGAACCTCAAGTTGTCGCCCTGGGTAGAGTGTTTTGGCATCACAGCTGATAGCAACCTCCAACTTCTGGGCTTAAGCTAATCTCTTGCCTGGGCCTCCCAAGTATCTGGGACTGGACTACAGGTGTGAGATCATGCTTTTAAACTCCTTGTTTTTTAATAGCCCAAATTACATTTAATCATCTTTATAAACTATCCAATTTCAGTTAAACTAAAAAGAAAAGTAAATATTCTTTGTTCAGGATTTTTAGAAGCACTGTAGCAATCAAAGAATGGCGGAGTACAATACTTTCAGGAATGTTGGGGTCCCTGTTTCTACCAAAAATCAGATACGATACCATAGTTTAGTGGATAAAGCCAGACTTGAAATCAGGAAAGATGAATTACTGAATTTGCTGCATAATTTTCCACATAAACCTTTCAGAGACTAGATTTCTAAGAGATTAGAAAGGAAGAGACTAGATTTCTAAGATATATCCAGCGTAATTTTTTTGATTATATAATTAATTAAACATTTTACTGCTTTTTGAGTATTGTAATATTAGGTTATTAAGTATAAAATGTCCAATTTTCTTTTTCTTTCTTTCTTTTTTTTTTTTTTTTGAGACAGAGCCTCAAGTTGTCACCCTGGATAGAGTGCCGAGGCATCACAGCTCACAGCAACCTCCAACTCCTGGGCTCAAGCGAGTCTCCTGCCTCTGCCTCCCCAGTAGCTGGGACCACAGGCACCCGCCACAACGCCCGGCCATTTTTTGGTTGCAGCCATCATTGTTGTTTGGCCGCCAGGGCTGGATTCGAACCCGCCAGCTCAGGTGTACGTGGCTGGTGCCTTAGCCTGTTGAGCCACAGGCGCCGAGCCATCTTTTTTTTTTTTCTTTTTTGGAGACTGAGTCTCACTCTCTTGCCCTGGGTAGAGTACCATGCCATCATCAAAGCTCATAGTAATCTCAAACTCCTGGGTTTGAGCTATCCTCTTGCCTCAGCTTTCTGAGTTGCTTGGGACTATAGGCGCCCACCACAATGCCCAGCTAATTTTTTTACTTTTGGTAGAGACAGGGTCTTGCTCTTACTCAGGTTAGTGTGGAACTCCTAAACTCAAGCAACCCACCTACCTCAGTCTCCTGGAGTGCTAGGATTATAGGCGTGAGCCATCACACCCAGCCTCCAAAGTTCTTTTTTCTACTTATTTTTATTATTTATTTATTTATTTATTTATTTATTTTTGATGCCATCAGCCATTTAATGAGTGATCCTGTGTACCCACACCTGGGTTGTGGAGCCACAACCACCAGGGCTCTGTCCTCATGGAGTTGTTTCCTGTGACTCTGCCTAAACACACCCTGAACCCAGGCCCAGAATGGCTTGGGCCACGAGAAACTAGACCCACCTGGAGGGCCTTGCTGCCCATAATATAGCAAACAAAAAAATTACTTCCAAAGGGGAAGGCATAGTAAAAACAAAAACAAACAAAAAAACAACCAAAAAAAACCCCCAAACTTGGCCATGAGGACAACCTTCACAAAGAGGAACAAATCCCAAGTGGCACCTATCCTGAAAGCATTGAGCAAAAATACTAAACAAACAAACAAACAAAAAGCCTTTAAAAAAATTCTGAGCCAAGTTTCAGTCTTTCATTGTCACAGGCCATGGAGTCTCCAGCTGGGCCTATAGTGCTCTGGGGTCCTGAGTGACAGAGGGGTGGGCACACTGCAGTTACTTTATAAATGATTAACAGTAAATGAGAGAGAATCAATCACAATTTTATAATGCAATTTTTTTTTTTTTTTGGTCTTAAAATATAGTGTGGGAATAGGGAGGAAAAGATTATTGAAAAAACTAACAAATAATCCTTTGGAGTATCTGGACTTAATTAGGGGATGTCCACAGACCATAGGAATACTCTCTAGCTGGTCTCCTCCATCCCAGCTAGAGAAACAATTTTCTTCATCTTTTTTCAATGAGTTAGTATTTATTGAGCATCAGCTGGTGATTTAATGGTGCCTAGCCTTTAGCATTAAAAAAAAAAAAAAAACTCACTACACTCTTCCTTATAGCAAAGAAAGCACAGTATGTTTGAAGGCTAAATATTGAGTCCTGTTATGGAATTCTACTGCAATTCTTACCTTACCGATATGACTATTTTGTAATTCCTATTGGTGAATCTGGAAGCAAATTCCTGTACTTGTGAATGTATTATAGGAAAGGTGTGGAGAAACTTACTCTGCAGCAGGTGTTGGGGCCTGAGGACATCGATGCTGATGCTCATCTCTCACTCTCCCAGTCACACTTACAGATGGGTAAGGTTCAAATACAAGTGCCCAAACCATAGGAGACAAGGAAGATGGAAAAACCAGATGCCAGAAGATTTGATTACATACAAATGAGAGGCATCTGCACTACAAAGGCATTATGTCATTTTTTTAAAAAGCAACAACCTTGGAATAACCACTTGTTTTAAGGGAATAAAGATTAATCCTCAGGCTCTATAAGGAACAACAAACAGTCCAGTGATAAAATGAGGAAAGTATGTGAAAAATTAGTTCACGTGGGGAAATGCAAATGATAAATACCCATATGAAAAGACGCTTCTCATTTTTCAGATCGGATGGACAGGATAGATACAGAAAACAGAGTTCCTGTTACCAAACTATAGACCTTAGCATGGGAGGGGGTCCAGAAACACCTGCAATTTGGTTAAAGCTATAGACATTCTCACCCCCAAATACACAAAATCTCATATTTACTAACATAGAACCAAGGATCTCAGATTAGAAACCTAAAACTATAAAATTAGTCTTTAGCTTCTCTTATATGCAAAGGATAAAAAGAGTGGGGTTATTTTATAGGTTTGCTTTTAATTACATTTGAATCTGTGCTGGGAATTGTAGAGTCCCCAGCAAACTCATTTCACAAAGGCCATTGGCTGTTTTTGATCATAACTGTAATTCTATTTATTAGCAACCTAATCTACAATAAATGTGAATCAGTACCTTCATCTAAAAGAACCAGTCATGATCAGGTTGAAAACTTGGGCTTATGCCTTGGATTATTTATTTATTGCTTTTCCAAAAGTTAATGAATACAGAGGCAACAAAATTATGGGGGAAAATTTGGGCTTTTTTTTTTTTATAAGTGAGAAATCTCATTATGTTGCTTTTGCTGGCCTGAAACTCCTGAGCCTAAGAAGTCCTTCCTCAGCCTCATGAGTAGCAATGTGTGCAATTTTAAGTCACAAATGATCACTGTGCTGAAATTCATTTTAAGATCATGAATTTTGGCTGGGCACCTGTGGCTCAATGGGCTAAGGCGCCAGCCATACACCTGAGCTGGCGGGTTCGAATCCAGCCCGGCCCGCCAAACAACAATGACGGCTACAACCAAAAAATAGCCGGGCATTGTGGCGGGTGCCTGTAGTTCCAGCTACTTGGGAGGTGGAGGTAGGAGACTCACTTGAGCTCAGGAATTGGAGGTTGCTGTGAGCTGTGATGCCACAGCACTCTATCCAGGGTGACAGCTTGAGTCTCTGTCTCAAAAAAAAAAAAAAAAAAAGATCGTGAATTTTATGAAGGTGCTATGTGATTGCTGTCATGCACATTTTCTCATTCTTGTGGAAACTCATTTAAAAAGACACTGTAGGCGGGCGGCGCCTGTGGCTCATTGAGTAGGGCGCCAGACCCATATACTGAAGGTGGCGGGTTCAAACCCTGCCAAAGAGCAAAACAGAAAAATAGCCCGGTGTTGTGGCAGGTGCCTGTGCTTCCAGCTACTCAGGAGGCTGAGGCAGGAGAATCGCCTGAGCCCAGGAGTTGGAGGTCGCTGTGAGCTGTGTGACGCCACGGCACTCTACCGAGGGCGATAAAGTGAGACTCTGTCTCTACAAAAAAAAAAAAAAAAAGACACTTTAGGCTAGCATGTATTTCATTATGATGTAGAAAAACATATTTATTAAGGCCTTTTCATGTTATATTTCTCCTTCCTTAAGAACTTGTCAGAATATGACAAGGGCTTGTTAGATCTCCATCAGTTTGGGACCAGTGGGGAACAAAAGAGGTTGGCTTAAGTAAGAATTAAAATGTAGAATGTATTAAAGGAGAATAGTATTTATTAAGTGAAGACAAATTGTTTAAATAGAAAAGATCTTTAAAGCAGGGTGTGGTGGCACATGCCTGTAATCATAGCAACCTCAGAGGCTGAGGCAGGAGGATCCCTTGAGTCTGGGAGTTGGAGTCCAGCCTGGCCACACAGTGAGACACTATCCCTTAAAAACAAAAGACATTTAAAACTTTTCATTTTATGACAGATTTTTCCTCCCCGGTATTCATGCATACAAACACATGCTATGTTTTTAGCATTATTACAATATCACAGGCATCATATTTGTAACCCACAAGCCTAGAGATTAGTGAGAGCAAGAAGCCAGGTTGCATCTGATTATTTGTTAGAAGGTTGCCATGCACAATTCATTTGCACTCATTGTTAAATATCTAACTGTGGTTCATGCCTATAATTCTAGCACTCCAGGAGGCTGAGGTGGGTGGATTGCTTGAGCTCAGAAGTTTCAGACCAGCCTAACCAAGAGCGAGACCCTATCTCTAAAAAATATAAATAGCCGGCAGTGTGGCGGGTGCCCATAGTCCCAGCTACTCGGGAGGCTGAGGCAAGAGAATCTTTTGAGCCCAAGAGTTTGAGGTTGCCGTGAGTTCTGCAGATGCCAGTGTCCTCCAGCCCAGATGATTGAGGGATACCCTGTCATCCCTCATCCCAATATGGGGGAAGGTCGAGGGCCTGGCTCTAGATGGCTTCAGAGGCCAGGGGGGGCAGAGGTCACCCAGCAAGCTGAGCCAGGCAGGGGGCCCGCTCACTGAGGCTGCAGAGGCTGTCACCTGGGGGCTGCAGGGTGAGGGCCCTGATGACCTCAGGCCACCAGGCACCGAGGGCACCTCGCAGCAACGGGTTGAGGTGACCAGCACTCAGCAGAGGAAGATGCTGTTTCACCTCTTCACCGGTGGGCATGTGCTAGTTTCCCTGGTCTAGATATGAGGTCACAGATATGAAGCCACAGTCTTGAGATTAGCTCCCCACACATTCTGTTATCCTCAGGTCCATCTGGGGACCATTATCGGAGGCAGAATGGTAAGACCAAAGAGTGTGACACCCAGACTCTTTCAGGTTGTGAAGTCAATCTTGAAGGAGGGACCAAAGTCACATTTTAGAAGCTCAGGTCCAAATTCGGCTGGAGTTGACCACCAAGGGCTGCGTACTCTACATAATACTCCAAAGCCAAAGAGCAACTAATCCCACGTCTGTGCACGTGTTCCAGCTGCCCCCGCAGTTTTTATCACAAATTCCGTAATGAATCCTATGTAGTTTGAAACCCTGCTGCAGCTGGGACGGGGGTGGGGGTTGGTGGGGGGGTGTGAGGGCTCCAGGCAGACGGATACACTCCTGTACGCTCCTCATGTTGAACAGACAGAGGGCATTCGTGGCTGCTGTGGGGCATTACCTGCCTCATGTGCTAGAATTCCAGAAACTATAATCTGTTTTGCTATTTATGAAAATATAAAGAAGTATCTGAAAGAAGCTGCATTAGCCTCTTCTGCAAATGGGACTAAGAAAAATTCCACAAAGTTTTTTGGACTCTGAGGGATGGCAGCTGAGGGATGGATGTGCCTCTTGTATCTTACCCACACAAAGTCAAGGACATGGTTCATGAACAGGACACCAAGTACGAGTCTTTTTTTATCCAGATGCTTGCCTGGTGTTCCAGGAAGGTCACCTTGCCTTTCATAGAGGACTGTTTATGCCCCTCATCCAGTGCATCCCAAACTCTGCCATGGTGTTGTCTGCCTGGGAGTTACTCAGTAACAGGCCAGAAGATTGTGCTCTGGAAGAATAAAACTGAAAAACTCTCAAAAATTATTTTCCCGGCTCGGCACCTGTGGCTCAACGGGCTAAGGCGCCAGCCACATACACCCTGAGCTGGCGGGTTCAAATCCAGCCCATGCCCACCAAACAACAATGACGGCTGCAACCAAAGAATGCCCGGGCGTTGTGGTGGGCGCCTGTAGTCCCAGCTACTTGGGAGGCGGAGGCAAGAGACTCGCTTGAGCCCAGGAATTGGGATTGCTGTGAGCTGTGATGCCACAGCACTCTATCCAGGGTGACAGCTTGAGGCTCTGTCTGGAAAAAAAAAAAAAAAACCTGAAACCTAACATGTTTAAGGAATCTGGTGTTTAATATGATGTTTAATATACCATAAATACCACTAATAGTGTTGTATTTCTTGCTTCTTTTAACACATTCTACCACTGGAAGGTATTATTGTCTTTATTTCACAGACGAAGAAAGGAACCAAGACCTAAAAAAAGTGGCTGGCTCTGTGGCTCCCTCCTGTAATCCCAACACTCTGGAGGCCACGGCGCTGGATCACCTGAGCTCAGGAGTTTGAGACCAGCCTGAGAAACAGTGAGACTCTGTCTCTACTAAAAAAGAAAAAACTAGCCAGGGTTGGTGGCGGCTGCCTGTAGCCCCAGCTTCTCAGGAGGCTGAGGCAAGAAAATCTCTTAAGCCCAAGAGTTTCAAGTTGCTGTGAGCTGTGATGCCACTGCAATCTACCCGGGGTATCTGAATGAGACTCTGTCTGAAAAAACAAAAAAGCCTCAAAAGGTTAACTACTCCAACGTGGACAGCAGCAGAAAGATTTATTATGTAAAATATGAATCATTCTAGAGATTCTTAGCTACCACTAATATTGTCTCTCTTTCTCTCTCTTTTTTTTTTTTTTGCAGTTTTGGCCTGGGCCCTGCTTGAACCTGCCACCCAGGGTATATGGGGCCAGCATCCTACTCCTTGAGCCACAGGTGCCACCCAATACTATCTCTTTTATATTAGGTTTTGTTACTTTGTTGCAAAATATTTGGCCTGTAAGAAATCACAAAGTTGCTTTGTGTCATTTACACAGAAAAGGCTTAAGAAGACTTGTTATTAAAGAAGATTCTAGATTGACTTCTACTTCCAGGCCCCAATGGAGTAAGAGGGAATGGATTTGCTCTTAGGTCTATCCCAACCAAGGTCAAAAGTAAGCCCCACAGGATGGATCAAATGGATTTTAGTAATTTAAATGGACTATTTAAAGAAATACCAAAAAATCCAATACCCAATGGCATAAGATTGACAACACTGGCATCTAAATATCAATTACCAGGCATACAAAACAATAAAGCATGTCCCAACACCAGGAAGGAAGAAAAGAAAATCAATAGAGATCCAGAAATGATAGAATAGAATCATTCTGAATAGAATCAGTAAAGACATTAAACAGCTATTGAAAAGATACTTCATATGCTCCAGAAGGCTAGAGAAAACCATGAGCACGATGAGAAAATAAATGGAAGACATAAAAAGACATAAATTAAACTTTTAGAGATGAAAAATACACCAGACAGGATAAATAACAGGTAAGATACTGTGGGAAAAAGACTTGTAAAATTAATAGACAAAGCAACTGAAACTATCCAACATCAAAGTCAGAGGAGAAAGATTTGAAAAACGAGGCTCAGCGCCCATGGCTCAACGGGCTAAGGCGCCAGCCATATACACCTGAGCTGGTAGGTTCGAATCCAGCCCGGGCCCGCCAAACAACAATGACGGCTGCAACCAAAAAATGGCCGGGCGTTGTGGTGGGCGCCTGTGGTCACAGCTACTTGGGAGGCGGAGGCAAGAGACTCGCTTGAGCCCAGGAATTGGGATTGCTGTGAGCTGTGATGCCACAGCACTCTATCCAGGGTGACAGCTTGAGGCTATGTCTAAAAAAAAAAAAAGAAAAGAAAAGAAAAAAGAAAACTGAAAAGAACAATATACCATAGCTTATAATATATCACACATACAATTAGAGTCTCAGAAATGAGTGGGAGGGGAGTTCAGGGATAAATCTGAAACAATCATGGCTGTTTACCAAATATGAGGAAAACTATAAGCCAGTAGTTCAAAGCAACTCAACTAACTTGATAAAAGAAACACAGACTCAGAAACAGGACAAAGCACATGTCACTAAGAAGCAGATGGCCAATCAGCATGTGAAAAGATGTGCATGATTATTAGTCACCAAAGGAAAGCCAATTAAAATCATAGAGAAACCACTCCATCCCTACTGAATGCTAAAATTAAAAATATTCCCAATACCAAATATTGGCAAAGATACAAACCAACTATGACTCTCATACGTTTCTGGTGGGAATACAAAATGGTACAGCCATTTTTCCAAAATGTTGGAAACCATTTTGATGATCTTTTATAAAGTTAAATGCTTACCATGCAACTCTGTGAGCCTACTCTCATATTTTATCAAGAGAAATAAATTTACATGTTCACACAAAGGCTGGTAAAGCAGATTTTCAAAGATTTTTCTGCAGATTTTTACAATGACCAAAACCAAGAAACGACCCAGTGTTCCTCAGTAGGTGTGAGGATAAATACACAGCCCTGCAGCCATTCACAGGATCTGGGATTATCAAAGGGCCAAACCACAGATTCAAGCCAGACTTCAGAAGAACCTCAAGAGCATTATGCGAAGTGAGAGAAGTCAGACTTACAAGCACTCACCCCACCCTACTCCTACCCATTGCAAAAGATTTCGTACTTATATGATTCCACTTATGTGAAATTCCAGAAAAGAAAAACCAGGGAGGCAGAAAGCAGACCAGCAGGCTCCAGGGGTGGGGGAAGAGACTGACTTCAAAGGGGTATGATGACATATTTTGTAGTCATGGTAGTATTTTATATCATAATTTGTGCGTTTGTCAAAACACACTGAGTTAGGCTGGGAGCAGTGGCTCACGCCTCTAATCCTAACTCTCTGGGAGGCCAAGGTGGGAAGATCTGTTGACCTCAGGAGTTTCAGACCAGCCAAAGTAAAAGAGATCTTATCTCTACTGAAAATAGAAAAACTAGCCGGGCATGGTGGCTGGTGCCTATAGTCCTAGCTACTCTGGAGGAGGCTGAGGCAAGAGGATCACTTGAGACCAGGAGATTGAGTAGCCATGAGCTATGATCATGACACTGAACTGTAGCCCAGGCAACAGAGCAAGCGGCCATCTAAAAAAAAAAAAATGTATATCACGTAGATTATAGCTGATGAAAGAGAGTGAGGAGGTATTTTATGATCAAAGCAGTTAGGGAAAGCCATCCTGGGAGATCCATAATAAAAACTGTTTTGTTTTTTTTTGCTTGTTTGTTTGTTTTTGAGACAGAGTCTCCCCTCGGTAGAGTATTGTTGCATCACAGCTCACAGCAACCTCAAACTCTTGAGCTTAAGCGATGCTCTTGCCTCAACCTCCCAAGTAGCTGGGACTACAGGTACCTGCCGTAATGCCTGGCTATTTTTTTAGTTGTAGTTGTCATTGTTGCTTAGCTGGCCTGGGCTGGGTTCAAACCTGCCAGCCTGTGTGTGTGGCTGGTGCCCTAGCCGCTGAGGTACAGGCACTAAACCTAAACACTGCTTGCTTTAGAGTATGAGTGAGATATTTAAGCTGGGACTATAAAAACAGTGCTCACAAGGTGGGACAGAGTTTGTTAACTCCCAGGGTAATAAAAGCAAAGCATGGGGCAGAGAGAGAACCGTAAGTCGGTCGTGACAATAAAACTCATTTTTAGAAAGAGGAAAATGCAAACACAAAGTTGAATTGCTGTGACAGAAAGCAGGAAATACTTGGACTGCTGGCTTGTGGCCCATTTCCTCCAAATATATCTTCTAGGGGTATTCACCATCACTTGAAGTAAAAGTTCGGATTAAACCTTTCTTAAGACTACTCCAGTGCAACAGTGGATTAAGTATTACTTTAACATCTCATTTCTTGGATAAAACCAGATAGAATTCCTTTTGGTTACAGTAAATAACTGCCAACAACAATTCTAAGGGGAAACTGCTTTTAACAAATTTGAAATCTAACTCACAGCATCTTGTCCTTCTGAAATAACTCCATCCATAGACCTCATCCTAAGTGCTGATTTTGCAAAGAAGTTTCCAAATCAGGCGTGGCTATTTATGTTTATGTCTACCAATGCAGAAAAAAATCAAAAGATTAAGAAATCACACAGCACGGAATAACAAAAGCAACTTAAAGGACTTTAAAACAATATTTTAAAAATATATTGTCAAACTTCTCGATTTCTTAGGTCCAAAAGTGCTTTAGCACACTTGCAGTGCTCCTGTCTAAGAAGGAAGTTGAACTTTGCTCTAGGCATGACTCACGCCTATAATCCTAGCATCTGGGAGGCTGCGGTGGGTGGCTCACAGGTTTGAGACCAGAGTAAGCAAGAGTGAGACCCCATCTCTAAAAATTGTTGGGCATTGTGCCTGTAACTCCCTCCACTCCAGAGGCTGAAACAAGAGAATTGCTCGAGTCCAAGAGTTGGAGGTTGCTGTGAGCTAAGACGCCATGGCACTCTACTTGAGGGTGACAAAGTGAAACTCGGTCTCAAAAAAAAAATCAAACAAAAAAAAACTGCTCTTGGCTCGGCTCCTATGGCTCAGCGGGCTAAGGCGCCAGCCACGTACACTTGAGCTGACGGGTTCCCTGGGCCCACCAAACAACAATGTCGGCTGCAACCAAAAAATGGCCGGGCGTTGTGGCGGGCGCCTATGGTCCCAGCTACTCGGGAGGCTGAGGCAAGAGATTCGCCTAAGCCCAGGAGTTGGAGGTTACTGTGGGCTGTGTGACGCCACGGCACTCTACCGAGGGCGATAAAGTAAGACTCTGTCTCTACAAAAAAAATAAAAATAAAAATTATCTAATTCCTAGTTAAATAAACTACAATGAAAAATGTTTTCAAACACTTGTAATTTTTTAAGCTCCTGCATATAATATCAAACAAATGCTCAAAAGATGCCTGAACAACTTTTACTTTTCTACGTAGGTAAGAAATAAGTTCAGTACTTGTGTTTAGTGGTTGAAATACATACCAATTGGTAAACATATCACAATTCCATCATAAAAGTTGAAATCTTACTTACCCTTTCTTGGAAGATGTTTAGAGGCAGAAGAAGGTAAATGCTGTAGAAATACGTCTGCTCTAAAGTCAGAATGAACTTCTCAGAACTAACTGCTTTAAATCTTCTTTAGGTTATCTACGCACAGACCCCACCTACGGCCACCTAATTTAAATTTAAAAGAAGACAAAATTCTTTAGGTAGGAGTCACTCCAATTCTTGAAGACATGGGATATGGGATTATCCCTGGGAAAACTGTGAAAGGGTTTCATCGAGTTCCACACTAGAATAGATGAGATTGATTCATTGACTCAGCAAGTAGGGGTCGGGTCTCTCCCGTGTTCTAGGTAGTACTAGGCATGAGAAATGTGAAAAAGAGAGAGAAGAAAAAAGAAAGGATGGAAGAAAGGAAAAGAAAATCCAATCGGATCAAGCCTCATTCTCTAAGAATTTACTCTCTGGTGAAGGGGATGGTTAAGTGAGTAGTAGGCACAACCACGGCTCTTCGGTAGGAACGAGAGCTGGGATACCCAGTAGGTAGGTATATCACTGTATGGGGGACGTTCACCAAGGTGAGCCAAAAAATAAGTAAATAAGAGTAGGAGGGGCATGAGGGGTTTGGAAAGGGATACTGTAGAAATCTTCTAAAGAAGCTGAAAGATGAGACAGAGAATCTGGCCCAAATGGAAGAAAAGCACTTTCCCCCTCCCTTGTATCTGCCCTACCCCAAGGGCCAGTGTTGCAACAACCCAACACTGAAAAGAGAAAAAGAACAAGATAACATTGGAGTTGAAAATTTGGGGCCTAGAGCCAACCCATGGTGTGACAGAGGAGAAAAAGTAAATTAAGGCAAAATTGTGAAGTTACTTATGACAAGCTCAATATCTCAAGGAGAGCCATACAAGGTTTTAAACTGGCTGATGAGGGCGGAACCTGTAGCTCAGTGGGCTGAGCGCCAGCCCCATATACCAAGGATGGTGGGTTCAAACCCGGCCCTGGCCAAACTGCAACAAGAAAATAGCCGGGCGTTGTGTCGAGTGCCTGTGGTTCCAGCTACTCTGGAGGCTGAAGCAAGAGAATCGCCTGAGCCCAGGAGTTGGAGGTTGCTGTGAGCTGTGTGATGCCACGGTACTCCACTGTGGGCTATAAGGTGAAACTCTGTCTCCACCAAATAAATAAATAAATAAATAAACTGGCTGTTGAGATCATCAGTTAGTCCTTTAGCAACTTCACACTTGTTCACACTCAGTGCATAGGTGTGGGAGGGGGTGGGACACTGATTACTGTATCATTAATAAGGAAAACCATATGACAAGAAGAGAACCATTAGGGAATAGACAGGACCAAGGAGCTTTTCCTATTCTCAGTCCTCAGTCATTCCATGGTTCGGACACCAGACAGGTGGGGTTTCCCCCACAGACCAAGCAATTCTTTGTCAGACACGAATTAATTAATTGAATTGATTCAATTTAGTTCTCACACTATCTACTTAGGATGGTGTCAGATCCCACAATTTGAGGGCTCAGTCTCATAAGCCTACCTGCCCCCCACTTTAGATACCAGTTGCAAATTCCAGGTTGTGACTTGTTTACTTCTAACCAACCGGCTGTAAATCAGGGTCCCCATGACCTCCTCATGTGGTTGGACATTTGCTAGAGTGGCTCATAGAATTCTGAGAATTCTTACCCTTTTATTATAAGGAACGTTACCGAGGACAGAGGGGCAGCCAGCTGGAAGACACGCACAGGGCGAGGAATGGGAGAAAGGGCCGGAGCGTCCGTGCTCTCTGCGGAGCTGCCCCCAGGAAACCCCATGTGTCTGGCCCTCGGGAAGCTCATCTGAATCCTGTCCTTTGGGTTTGTGTGGAGGTTTCATTACACAGGCATGACTGATTACACTGCTGACCATTTTTAATCGACTCAAACTTCAGCTCCTCTACCCTGAGTAGGGCAGAAAGTTTCAACCCTCTAAGCACAGTTGGTTTCCCTGGCAACCAACGCCCATCCCAAGACTCCTGAGGAGCCCATCAAGAATCAGCTCATTAGAGCAGAAGGTGTTTCCATCACCCAGGAAAGTTCCAAGGGATTTAGACACTCTATATCAAATGTTCATACCACTTGGAAATTACTAATACAAAGGTTGTGTGTGAGGAACTGGTGTCAAAGACCAAGTATCAGAGCAAAAGATTCTTTTAGGCTCCGCGCCTGTGGCTCAAGCAGCTAAGGCACCATCCACATACACCTGAGCTGGTGGGTTCGAATCCAGCCCGAGCCTGCCAAACAACAATGATGGCTGCAAACAAAAAAATGGCCAGGCATTGTGGCGGGCACCTGTAGTTCCAGGTATTTGGGAGGCAGGGGCAGAAGACTCACTTGAGCCCAGGAGTTGGAGGTTGTTGTGAGCTGTGATGACACAGCACTCTATTCGAGGTGACAGCTTGAGGCTCTGTCTCAAAAACCAAAAAAAGGAGAGAATGAATTTTTTACAAATCTGTATAAAATCTAATGGAAGACCGTCATTGTGAACTTGGCCGTTTGTTTGGTTTCGGGAATGTAGATGTGTGTGGTCATGGGGCAGAACCACCGTCAGAGGCCTCTGACCATTCCTTGTTGCCTCCCCTGCTGTTCCTGGTGGTCTGCACCCTTCCAGGTTGCCCAAGGCTTTCTCTGTCCTGCAGAGTCTTGTGGCTTTGGGCACACGGTGAGGAATAACTCACTGCAAGCCTGTTCCTCAAGAATTGAAGAAGAATTCAGTTGAAAGTGTGCTGGTCCTGTTGATTGTACAAAGACACTGGGAAGAGATCAAATCCCAAACTACCAATTCAGTAGTGACATCCTGATCTCAGGAACAGCATGGGGAGAGATTACTTTGTGGCTCTCTCCTTCCTGCTAGCTGTTTTCAAGATTTGTTGAATATTTTCATATTAATTATTATGTCTTCTTGTTCCCATAAACCCATTAAGTTTAACATGGAATTGTACTTATTGTGTATTTTAAAATTTTCTGTATTTTGTGATGTTGTGACGTCTTTGAAATCTTACTGACCCAGGTGGACATAGCCTCTCCCAGCAAAGGGCTCCGCGGAGAAGGTTGTCTTTCAAGGTAAACCACCTGATCTCAGGTCGGTGCCGAGTAGCTGGAATTTCAGATGTGCGCCACCACACTGCTAATTTTTTTATTTTTTGTAGACACAAGGTCTTGTTGTCGCCCAGGCTGGTCTCAAACTCCTGAGTTCAACTGATCCTCCTGCCTGGGTCTCCCAAAATTCTAGGAGTATCAACATAAGCCAGTGCTCCCAGCCCTCATTACAGCTTAATGAGAACATGTTAGTCACAAGTCCAGGATCTGCTTCTAAAGACGGCTTTGTTTTCTATTTATTCATCTTAACTGTCAGGTGGGGAGAAACAATTAGTTTTGCTATTATTGTTATTATGATTGTTATTTCAAGTTGCTGGTTCTTGTGGTGGGAGTGAGACAAGGTAGACAGTGGTAGAAAGTGATGATTCTTAGAGTACAATCAGAGTTTGAAATAAATTCGAGTGTCATGGCAAATTCAGAGGTGGCCAGAATTTACACAAAGCATTAAACCTTGGGAAGAAAACTGCGGCCCTGGGATCCAAGCCTGGGCCTCACCTCTGACCCTGATAACACGGCAGAATCTCAGGATTCTCTTGGGCTGCTGAGTCAGAGGTTACAGTCCAATAAGGTCCCCAGGTGACTCGTAGGCACATGAAAGTCTGAGAGAGCCCCTGAATTAGACCTCCGCATTCTCTTCATGGGATAATAAGGGAACGTGCAGCAGCTCACAGCCAGCGCCACACCTGTTTCATCTCAAGAAGGAAGCGTTTATATAGGAGAAAAATGGCAGAATCTGTCCTAATAAACTTGTGCATTTCTCTGAATGTTTGTTTAAAAAATCACCTAGGGAAGGGCCAATTTTAAGTGATATTTTGCTGTTTTGTACAGGAGGAATTTTAGACTACATGGGTGCTCATGACTTTGGGGCTCAAGGCGGCCTTGAGCTGTCCCACGGACACTTCATGAACCCTTGCATGACCATGCTGTTCCTAATGCTGTTCCTCATGCCGTTCCTCATGCCGTTCCTCATGCTGTTCCTCATGCTGTTCCTCATGCTGTTCTCTTTTCTTGGCATTACTCACTTTCTTGTCCTCAAGTAGAATTTATTGCTGTTATTTTGTACTTAAATTCATGCAAAGACAGACCTGCCTGAGGATCATGGGTTGGTTCCTGCTGGAATTTTTTTTTTTTCAGATTTGCTTTAGATTCATGTTCTTTTTTTTTTTTCTTTGCAGTTTTTTTTTTGGCTGGGGCTGGGTTTGAACCCGCCACCTCCAGTATATGGGGCCGGCGCCTTACTCCTTTGACCCACAGGCGCCACCCTGGATTCACGTTCTTGATATGCTTTGGGGAACATGGTAAGAAAAAGCCCTCTAATGTTTGTGATTCTAAAGGTATCGCTGTGTGGGGGGGTGTCACTGTTTTGCCAGTGCCCTCTCCTCTGATGAGACCCCAATTCCTACACTGGCACTGAGCATGGAGCAGGGCTCAGCACCAGCCCCTGCTGATGAATGAGTGAGAATCCTGGACATGCCTGTATCCCATAAGCTCACCACTCCAAACAAAGACCCTCTTGACCAGTGGACAGCTGGCCTTGTCTTATCCTGCAGCGCTCAGACTCATTCTATCCAGGGAGCAACTTCAGTCCTCAGTTAGTGTAGATACAAGGACTCACCATCCCCTTTCTGGAACATACCCTCCCCAACTTCTTCCCCTAGAGAAACTACTCTGTAGGTTTTTTTTGGTGTGTCCTCCTTTACAGGCAAGTGCGTGAAGTCGACGTTTTGCTGCGCTGGTCACTGAGGTGCAATCTTTGTGCATCCTTTAAGATGAAGTTAGAGAATTTATGGAAGAAACGACAACTTCAGAGCACACACCTTTGTGTACCAACCTCAGCGTTCCACAAGCCAGGGAAGAGAACAGGTCCAGGGATTCTGCACGGGCAGTTGTCAGGAAATTTTGTGCCGATGACTCTCACTCCCACTGCTGTGTTAATTCATTGTGCAGGTTCTGGTGACCAACGGCTTACGTGGTGGCACTGTGCTGTGCTTCAAGTGTGTCACCCAGCTCCTGGCACTTTCTTGTATAACCGAATGGTCTGTTCCTGTTCTTTGTTTCCTTTTATTGATGTATCATAATTGTACATATTTGGGGGGGTACATGTGATATTTTGGTATAGTATACAATGTGCAATGATTAAATCATGGTAATTGGGGTATCTGTCACCTCAAACATACATCTTTCTTTGTTTTGGGAACATTACAATTCTTCTCTTCTAGCTATTTTGAAATGCACAATAAATTATTGTTAAACATAGTTTCCCTTCTGTGTTATTGAATACTAGAACTTATTTCTTATTTCTTATTCTTATCTAAGAATATTTTTATGCCCTGAATGATTTTTCTTTTCCTCTGAATGCTAATTTTATTTTATTTTATTTTTTGAGACAGAGCCTCAAGCTGTTCCTGGGTAGAATGCCATGGAATCACAGCTCACAGCAACCTCCAACTCCTGGTCTCAAGTGATTCTCCTGCCTCTGCCTCCCAAGTAGCTGGGACTACCGGCGCCCGCCACAATGCCCGGCCATTTTTTGGTTGCAGCCGTCAATGTTGTTTGGCGGGCCAAGGCTGGATTTGAACCTGCCAGCTCAGGTGTATGTGGCTGGCGCCTTAGCCACTTGAGCCACAGGTGCCAAGCCATTTTATTTTTTATTTATTTATTTATTTATTGTTTTGAGATGGAGTCTCACTGTGTCACCCTTGGTAGAGTTCCCTGGTGTTACAGGGAACGCCACAGCAACCTCCAGCTCCTGGGCTTAGGTGATTCTCTTGCCTCAGCCTCCCGAGTAGCTGGGACTGCAGTTGCCCACCACAATGCCAGGCTATTTTTTGTGGCAATTGTCATTGTTGTTCAGCTGACTCAGGCTCAGTTCAAACCTGCCAGCCTCAGTGTATGTGGCCGGCGCTATAACCACTATGCGACGGGCGCCAAGCCCAGTAGTCCTACTGTGAAAATTACCATTCAGGCTGGGTGCCCGGATGGTACAGTGGACACCTGGCACCAGGAGAGCCTCCTGTAGCGGGACGAAAGGGATTTAGGCCTTTAGAGGGACATTCTGGGCTAGTAAGAGGCTATCAGAGAAAATGACTATAAGTGAAAATAAAAAGGATTTGAAAACCTTGCCCTTGAGGTCCTTACAGCTTTCCTTGGCGATGTCCCTCACCAAGCCTCATGGTATTAAGGAAAAGGCACCTTCTTTTACACTTTTCAGACCAGCTCAAAGTACGCGAATTGACTAGAAAGTGCGTCTGCCCTTGTGCACAGGCTGAAAAGCTGCTGGCTCCAGTGGGGCCTCAGCTCAATCAATCCTCACGTGTTTGAAAAGCAGCCACCGGTGGTTCAAGGTGACAATTATGGGAAAACATTGAGGGTCAGTAGGAGCGATTTGTGTGGCTGTCCTATCCCAGTTAGACCGTCGCGTCTTTAGTACAGACGTAGCTGGCAGCCAGGAGGAGGCCCTGAGGACAAGCAGGGTGTGGATGATTGTGGCCTCAGAGCAGCAATACTGGGATACTGGGATCACCTTGGGAATGCCTGTGGGCTGCAGGCAAGCTGGGAGGAAGGCCGACTTGTGAACAGAGGCTGGCAACACTTGCAGTAGTGAGGGTTTAGAGGTAAGGGGGATTCTTAGAAATACAGGGGATTCTCTTCTGCTGGTAAAACAGATGGGAAGAGAAGAATCACAGTACTATGTGCACTGGAGCACACATGATCATAGTTTTAATCACAGCCTGGTAGGGCCGGGACATTGTGGTTAGTTGGGAAGACTGTCCCTGAGCAATTGTCATGATCAGGAAGTCCCCAAGGAATAGAAGTCAAAGTTCCTGGGTACTGGAATTAGCAATTAATTAATTATCCTAGGTCGGAAATTTACCAGAATGCTCTCCCCTTAAGGATAAGGTTTACGGGCTCAGCGCCTGTGGCTCAGCGGGCTAAGGTGCCAGCCATGTAAACCTGAGCTGGCGAGTTGGAATCCAGCCCGGGCCCGCCAAACAACAATGACAGCTGCAACCCAAACAAAAATAGCCGGGCATTGTGGCGGGCACCTGTAGTCCCAGCTACTTGGGAGGCAGAGGCAGGAGACTCGTTTGAGCCCAGGAATTGTAGGTTGCTGTAAGCTGTAATGCCACGACACTCTATCCAGGGTGACAGCTTGAGGCTCTGTCTCAAAAAAAAAAAAAAAAAAAAAAAAAGAATAAGGTTTACGTTTCAGGTACAAGTGGAGGATTTCTGTTGTGTACAAACACAGATGGAAAAAAAAAAGAAAAAAGAAGACAGTCAAAATGAAATTGATCTCTTTTGGGGACTGCTGTATCCCCAAGCCCCTCTTGCCGAGCGATGTATAGTACCCAGACATTACGTACCCGTTCCTGGAAAGTTGTGACACATAATGATTTGTGATTATATTGATAATAAACCAGTGTTTCCCAAAGTTTGTTCTGTGGAAAACTGAGAGTCAAATAAATTTGTAGGGCGGCACCTGTGGCTTGAGGAGTGGGGTGCCGGCCCCATGTACCGGAGGTGGTGGGTTTGAACCTGGCCCTGGCCAAAAATTGCAAAAAATAAATAAATAAATTTGGAAACCTTTGCCAAATATGTCCTCTTAAATGTTCATAATGCATGTGACTGTATTAACAGCTGTAAGTCAGATAGATAACAAGCCTTTGAATCTTGTTTAATCAATAATTGTTCCAAGTTATTAGATACAGAAATGCTACTTTTGCATGAAAGCTATCAAAGGTTTGTGTCTGATATGATGTGCAGCTATTTTTTTTGGTTTTTTTCTTGTTTTTGGTATTTGTCAGATCTTTCAATGCTGATGTGAGAGAGGGTCCAAGCAGTATTTGTATCCAAGTCAATGTTTACTATCCAAGGTATTGAGCATAATGCTCTCAGATGTTGAGAACACAGGAGAAGCCTTGATGTTTGGGAACTGGCAATGTGAATTGTCAGGAGATTGACAGACTATGGAATTCTATGGCGGCATCTGGATTGTAGACTAACCCGTGGACCCTCCGGTAAGTCAGGGGGCAGATGAAGCCACAGTGTCCTCATGGGCATATGACCCCGAGGAAGAACCGTGAGTCAGAAGATGACCAAAACAAGGTCCAGGAATGAGATGGCAGAAAGGCCAAAGGACAGTTGACTTCTGAGAAGAACTCAGAGTTGAAGACTCTGGAGGTGGAGGAGGCGGAGGCAGTAGATGATTGTAATGTGTTTATGGGGAGGTGGAGTGGGGACGAAGATCATGGGCAGCTGTGCCAAGGCCAGAGGGTATGGAGGGATCAGCAGGAGGAGGCTCCGAGGAGTCGTGCGACTCGAGTGGTGAGGCTCTCAGGGTGAGTGTCCTGGTACAGCTCGGGCCATTGTGGAGACTACGAGCACATGTTCTCAGGGCCCTACCCACCGCTCAGCCCTTCCCGCTGCCCTGCATCCTAGTAGCTCAGAAGGGGCCTCTGCCCAGGGGCAGGGCAGGCCAGAAGCTTGGGGCAGATAAGCAACCCCCTCCCCACCCAAAAATCATTCCTCAGCAACAACTTAGCTTACTTGCATCTCGGGTAGGGCAGCTTTGAGGTGTGTATTTTGTACTTTTCACTTGAGTTTCCTTGAACGATCAAACTCTGTTTACTTCCGTGAATTTACAGGCATTCTTTTATTTACTGCTTTCCCTTCCCAGACTCGCTTCTTCCCTTTCCCAGCAATGTTTCCAGCACCTTCCACAGCTATTTGCCTTTGAATTCTTGTCTCAGCCTGCACATGGGCAGCTAAACTAATTCATAAACATTATGTCATTTGGCCATTAGAATAACTCTAAGAAGAGCGAGAATCCAGATTCAGTTGATGCTGTTTTGAGAAGTGTGTGAGCATGTGTTCTCAGGACCTGCCCCAGGCCTGGCAGAATACTCTTATTTCCCTTTTATAAAATGAAACAGAAAAGAGCTTGTCCATTTTTCAAACCCACCCATGTAGTGAGAAGCTGAGTTGAGAGATGAACTAGTCTTCCGACTTCAGCCTCTGGGTTTTCTTTATTTTTTTGGCTGGGGATGGGTTTGAACTCGCTACCCTTGGTATATGGGGCTGACGCCCAGCTCACTGAGCCACAGGTGCCACCCCAGGCTCTGGGTTTTTTCCCGCTATGTCTTGAATCCCTGTATTCAGATTGGTAGATTACCACAGTGACCATGGGAGAGGAAGTGACATGCATTAGGGTGTGAAGACCAATAGACTAATCATGACTGGAAAATAATCCCACAGGTTAAAAAATGGACCTTAAAAAAAATAAATAAATAATGGACCTTATCAGTACAAGGTGTGAGGTGCAATGCCAAGGATTAACAAAATAAGAGATGGTCCAGGGGCACAGTACTGTTGAAAATCATGTTTTTAAACAAATATGATGAGATGAAAGGGAAAAGATCAGAAATAGGGGTGAGTTCATTCACTGTAGAAAGCAGACGTGATAGGGACCAAAGTGCTGTCTTGGCAGGCATCCTGCGGGCTTTAGGGGGAAGTCGTGTTTCTCCAGACTGTGAGCTAGGGCTTTTCTCGTGGCTGTTGGTCGACAGTCTCATAGAGAATGTCTGAATTCACATGAAAAAATATCCTTTTTATTGATAAATAATAACTGTACACACTTCTGGGGTAGGGGGGTATCCCGATACCTGCACGCAGTGTGTAAGTGATCAGGTATTTAGGGCGTCCTTCAGCTCCAACATCTACCATTGTGTTGAGAACATTTCACATCTTCTCTTCCAGCTATTTTGAAATATACACTAAATTATTGTCAGCCATCGACACCCTTCTATGCTACAGAACACTAGACCTTGTTCCTTCTCCTCTGCTAACCAACCTCTCTTGTACAGCACCCCTCTTCCCAGCCTCTGGTAACTATCATTTTTCTCTGTACCTCCAGAAATCAACCAAAAATATCTGGGAAACACCAGGGGTGGGCAGAGGTTTGGAATCTTTTGAGATGCACTCAGGATCATTAATGAGGTAACGTTTCAATATTATAGAACTATACAAAATACCATTATGGAACTGAAGAGATGACAGTAGGGGTTTTATCTTCATTTTATTAGTCTGCACCCTCCTGTTCTCCCAGCTGACTCTTGTTTTTCACCCCTATCTGTCCATCTTAAGAGGTCCCTTAAGGGTCATGGCCCCAGGCTGCTGGTGTCCAGACTGCTCAATTTGGTTCTTTGTTTTTTTTTTTTTTTTTTTGAGACAGAGCCTCAAGCTGTCACCCTGGATAGAGTGCTGTGACATCACAGCTCACAGCAACCTCCAATTCCTGTGCTCAAGCGAGTCTCCTGCCTCTGCCTCCCAAGTAGCTGGGACCACAGGTACCCGCAACAATGCCTGGCCATTTTTTGGTTGCAGCCGTCATTGTTTTTTGGTGGGCCCGGGCTGGATTCAAACCCGCCAGCTCAGGTGTATGTGGCTGGTGCCTTAGCCCATTGAGCCACAGGCGCCGAGCCTGTTTTTTTTTTTTTTTTTTTTTCAGTTTTTGGCCAGGGCTGAGTTTGAACCCACCACCTCCGGCATATGGGACCAGCGCCCTACTCCTATGAGCCACAGGTGCCGCCT